>JAGFMF010011464.1:8703600-8715483 GCA_019455555.1 Galemys pyrenaicus | reverse complement strand
TAAGCTTTCTCTTCGGTGTTGGGCTTCTGGGTTTGTCTTGTAGTTCCTGGTTCGAGGAGTTAGTAGATGGGGGGAGGGGAAAGGGGGAAGGGGCTGGGAGGGGATGTTTAAATGGCTTTTCTCCTTTTGTTAGTCTCTTCTGTGCGTCCTTCTTCTCTGGGTAGGTTGAAAATATAGTCCAATTTATCCTCAGTGTTACAGTTCCTACTGGGGCCTGCTGTATTTTTTCCCTTTTTCCTGTATCTTCCAGGAGCTTTCTTAGCCTATTGTCTCTCCGTCGCCATCTTTTTTCCCCCCCTTAGTTTTCACTGTTTTAAAATTTTTTTCTCTGAGAGAAGTTGTAAGAAAATAAGTATCGACAACATAGCCAGAAGTTTTGTTTTATGACATTATTAAATTATTTTTTCATTATTTTTAAAGATTTATTTATGCATACAAGAGTTGGGGTACAGGCCAGAGTCCAGGGCGGTGAGAGGATTCACCAGAGACAGAGTGGGGAGCAGAAGAAGCAGAGTGACTGAAACACACTGCTGAGGGCAGCAGCGGGCGAGGCAGGAGAGGTCTGCTGTGCCATGCGGGTCCCCTCCCTGGCCAGGGATGGAACTCGCGCTGCTGTGCAGCCAACGCTCCACAGTGTGGCGTTCAACCCTCTGCGCCACCAGGGAGGCCCAGTATTCAAAATTCTTATTTGGCAGACATTGTCTTCCAGCTCTACTTTCTAGCCTCCATGATTTCTAATGATTCTTATTATGTTTTAAATTATAGTGAGGATTACTTGTACATGATGAGTCACTTTTCTCTTGCTGCTTTTAAGATGTTACCTTTTATTTTCAGTCAATTTTTTTTTCTTCTAATATTCTTTCTTTGCCCTTTCTCTCCGTCACCCTTGGGTATCCATTATGGTTACACTGGTATTCCCAATAGTGTCCCTTGCTTCTATTAGGTTTTGCAGTTTTCTTCATTCTTTGTTCTACTCCTTACCTTGAAGACCTCAGCGGCCCCCTTCTACAACTACACTGATTCTTTCCTCGCCTGCTCAAATCTGTTGGCAAGTATGTCTACTTTTTCATCTTATTGTATTTTTTAATCTCCAAAATGTAATTTTGTTCTCCAATCTCTTTACTGATCTTCTACATTTGTTGGGCTATAAGTCACCCTGGTTTTGCTTAGTTCTTACTCAATGGTTTTCTTGATCTCTGAGAATATTCAGGACAGTTACTTAAACTGTTTAATGCTGGGTTTTCTCAGAGCTCATTTCCACTAATTTTTTTCCTCCCCCCTCCTCTTGTTACTTGAACATTTTTTCCTTTGCCTGCCTCAATTTTTTTGTATAAAACTAAACATTTTTAATATTTTAATGTAAAATGGAAATAAGATTACATGTTTTATTGGGTTTGTTTATTGGGTCACTGCAATTTGATTGTTTATTCCTCTAAATACTTTTTACATGTATTTTGCCACCCTTACTTGTAACCCTTGAAGTGAGTATTTTACTAGCTTACTGATCAACCCGTGCTTTTTTGGAATTTATCTTAAATACCTACAGCCAAAAAAAATAAAAAGGGTAAATATATTACCCAAATTTTAGCAGATTGTCTTGTTGTTGGGGTACTTCTTTAATGCATATCCAATGTATTTATAACTTTACTTCTACCTTAAACCCCTGCCTGTGCAGATATTAAAGATCAGTCAAAGGTAAAAGATGAGGAGCCTCCTTGGTGGCGCAGTGGGTTAAGCAACGCACTATGAAGCAAACCGCAGTGAGTTCCATCCCGAGCCAGGGACGGGACCCACGTGTCGCAGACCTCTCCTGCTGCCCCTGCTCCCCTCACCTCAGCAGTGTGTTTCAGTCCATCTGCCTGTTCTGCTCCCCACTCTGTCTCTGGTAGATCTTCTCACCGCCCACACCTCTGGCCTGTACCCCAGTTCTTATATGCATAAATAAATAAATCTTTAAAATAAAAAAAGGTAAAAGATGAGGGTCTTCTCAGGTGTTTTTTGAACATCCATCTTGCACTCATCCTCAGTTTCAACATCAGATTCTTCAGCACTTATAAGAACTTTGAAAGACCCTATCCCTCCAGTGTGTGTTTTGCCAATTTCTTCTCTCCCAAATATTCTGATCTTTCTAGTGCTTTTCCCAGTATTTATTCATAACCTCAGTCAATACTGGCAAGAATATGGCTTCAAGTGCTTTCAGCAAGCACTGGGAAAAGCACGACTCTGTGACTGCTCCAAGTCTGGCAAAGACAAGCACCACTGCTGAGCCGGTAAGGAGTTGCTGGATAGGTCAAACACTGGACCATGATGCTTTTCTGCATTGTTCCCTCTGGTCTTAGCAATCTACACCATAAGTGCTGGCTGCTTTCTTCATTGCCACCAGTAGTCTGAAGGCTGGAGGATGACAAATGGGCAATTTAAATGTCACAGGACTCCCTCAATGTGTTCCAGCCGTCTCTTTATTCATTAAATTTTCTCCTGGTTGCTGTAATTTTTTTTACTAGATTCCATATTTCTGCAGAAGTTGAATCTGAGCATTTTTGGGCAACTTTCATAGTTATTTTTGAGGTGGAATGGAGCACTGGATATCCCAATTCTGCCATTTTCAGTGATAGCCTCATATGAAAAATCTGCTTTTATTTTCCTGTTCGTTTAGAAATGAAGCTTACTACAGCAGATTACTCATCAAAATTTGAACATAAAGAAATAAAGGGAGAAGGAAAGGTTCTTACCATTCTTCCAAAGTAGCTTCAAACTGTCAAAATAAAAGATCTCAATAAAAATCAAATTTTAAACACCTAAAAAGCAATAGTAAACTTAAGCATAAACTCACTGATACAAATATAAACATTCAACTTCAGATACTGCATTTTTTATCTATCAAGTTATATTCTCTGTTGTTGCCAAGCAAGTATATACTTCTGCCTATTTTATCCATTTATTATTATTCCCACCTAATTATTTCCAACTTTCACCTGTGTTTATATAGCTTACCCATTCCTGAAGGATCACTTCAAATGCTACAGACTACAGAATGATTTTATAATCAGAAGCAACTGTTACCTAATGAATTTTAGTAAGTTTTCCCAAACTGGTAAATATATAATTACATGATTGGTCACAAATACTTAATTTCCTATAGCATAGTTCCTCCTTAGAACTATAAAATCCTTGGACTCATAGCTACAGGCATATTCTAATAGTAGCTTATAAGAGTCATAAATTACAAAAAGAAAACTGTCAGATTGTTATGGTTTTTATGAAGTCCAAGCAAGATGTCAGACTGGTATACATGATTACCTACCTCTCTTCAATTCCCATACCATAAAAAATATCCTCAGGAAAAAAAAGTGTGTCAATAAGACACTGAAAAATATACTTTTCTTAGTATTATTTTATTTTTTGAAATTGAACATTATATAAATTTCAGGCATGCATATAAATTGCCACATTAAGTTCACCACTTAAAGTCCAATGTTACTCTTCATCATACAATTAAGCTCCTTAACCCAATTTACCCATCTTCTTCCTCTCTTCCCTTCTGGCAATCTCTACAATAGGAGAAAATGTTTGCAAGTCATATATATGACTTTTGGTTTGTGAAGTAAACTCAACTTATTATGGCAGTATTATGAACTAAATTCTACCCCCCATTCATGCTCCCAAATTCCTATGTTGAAACTCTAATCTCCAGTGCGCCCTCTCAGAAGCTAAATATTCTTTTTTAGATTTATTTCTTAAATCACTGTTCATCTTTGTACAGTGCTTGACATGCCTCCTGAGGTGCATTCCCCATAGTTCTTCAACCACCACAGCACCCAAGAGCCATCACCATGGTCGCCTGTGCTCCTCTCTCCCCTGCTTTGACACTTTTCCCTGCCCCTCTCCTGCTGTGTGCCTCAGACCTGTGGGGGGCTTGCCAGTTTTGTCTTTTTCATGACTCTCTGTTCATGAAGTGAGGGGGTCTAATCCATTAAGACTGGTGTTCTTATCAAAAGAGGAAGAGCCACCAGAGTCATCCACTCTCCATATGGACATAGGAGAGAGCTTGTGAAGACAGAGTGGGAAGGCAGCTGTCCCCTGACCAGGAAGGGATCCTCAACATAGATGAACCCTGAAGACACTTTTCTCTTGGACTTGAAAGCCACCAGAACTGTGAGAAAATAAATTTCTCTTGGTGAGCTCATGATGCAATGTTATGGAACTCCATGAGAAGTAACACAGGGAAATGTTCATCACTAACGGGGTAATATTTCTTATGGAAATGAAAATACTTCTCACAGCCAAGAGCTCAAAGAATAGAGCAAAGGAACAAGAACAGCAAATCAGGAAACTATTCCCAGGGATCAGAACTGAGCCCTAATCAAGAAACATGCCTTTCTCCCAGCTTCAATAGACCTTGAAAATCGGCCCTCATAAATTTCAGAATTTATTCATCAACAAAAGCTGTGTGCCTTTGCCATTCTTTCCCTTTTCAAGTGAGAGTGTCTATTGTGATTATTCGGCTGCAGCCTCATCAGTCTATCCTAAATATTCAGAAGCACACTACAACTTGTCATTTTAATTCTCAAATCTTTGTATCAAAAGAAGCTGCACCAAAGAACGTCAGTCACTTCCATGAGAAGTGTGGCAGAATGTAATTGAGGACCTCTGCATAATACCAGGAAGGAATAAGACTTTTTTCCATGAGGTAAACAGTTTGCAGTTGGAAATGTTGTACCACTCTTGCCAATAGACTAACTGATGGATTCTCATATAAATCACCCTCCCCAAAATCATGTTCTCTGCACCCACATCTCGTCTAACATGCTACCGTATTAACAGTGTGACTGACTGTGTGATTGCTTTGTGGGACTCTGGCAAACACGGCACAAGCAAAGCTCTGTTAAGCATTTGTACACTGAGGTATGTCCTCTTAGGATACTCGCTATGACACCAGACATGTGAGCGAGTCCATCTTCATGATTATTCCCAATAGAGATAGCAGATGTTTGTATCTACACAGTTGTTTCCAGGCAAGAACCAGTAAAATTGTCCTGCTGAGTTGAGAACAGATTGCTCAATGGTAACCAAATAAATGCTTAATCTAGTCACAAAAGGTTAGAAACTGTGTATGTGTGTGTGGCATGTAATAGGAAAAGAAAAAAACCAACAAAAACACGGTTACTTCTCTAAAAGTCTTTTCATTCTAATAGTGCTGACAAAATCCAGATTACACAGAATGAACTGGGAAGTAAGGAATTAAATTATAAATTTAGAAAATCCCTTTTCAGATGCTAAAGAGTAAAAGAACTATACTTAAATGAATGTATACTATAAAAATTTTCTTGAAAATGGAGAAAGATCAAGATTTTAAGTTGATGAAAGTGAGTTTTTTTTTAAAAAAAGAGGGAAGTGGACTATGGAAAAATGAGACAAAATCTTTTATTTACTGGGAAATTATGCAGGTGATTATTTCCATCATTTTGCAATGTTTTCTCATTCTCTGCAGAAACAAAGAGAAAAATATTCACAGTAACTACACTGCGAAGAATTTTCTTTTCACTATTCAGAACAGCGATTTAAGGGACTGGACAAGCTGACGGCAAGATGCATCTCTACCAATCATGGGCGCTACAGTTTTCATTCTGACTACAATGAAAATCACTCTGCTATGATGGGCAAGCAAAATATAATGGTTATTCCAAAAAAAAAATCATCTTTCACTCATCTAATATATACCATATCTAAAATAGATGATAATTTTATCCCATATCTAAAAATAGATTATCCCATATCTAAAATAGGTAAGTAATTTTATAATTACTTATCAAGCTTTATCTAATAAAACATTAAGATTATCCTCATTAAAAATAAACATCAACCCAAACTAGAAAATCCAGCTCTGGGAAACCAGCAGTCTCCTTTCTGCCAATAGCTGTTTGAACATTTCACATAAATGGAATCACATAATACGTGGTCTTTTGTGATTATAGTAATAGTAACACAACTCTGTAAGTACATTAAGCCTTTGACTTGGACACTCTAAATAGCAAACTTTATGATATGTAAATTGTCTCAATTAAGCTGTATTAAAAGTCAGTTTTTAGAGAGATACTATTGACACTTTAGACAAAATTTAGACACCTCTTCCTTTCTCTGTGTCCTTGACTGCCCCTCAATCCTAACTGTACCTTTCATGGTCCCCAAGGGAGAAAAAAAACTTCACTGGGGGCACATATCACTGTGGATTTGTTACAGGGCAACCCTAATATAAAATGGGTTTGCCTGACTGGGTCCTCACCCGCGCGATCGAATGGCACTTATAATGTCCCAACTGCAGGCACACTCAACAAAGGTTAATAAAGGGTTTTATTTACAAGGGAAGGAGAAATAGCGTAGTGAATAACACAAGGGGAAGAGAGGGATACAGATCTGTAAATATCCTACCAGTTCCTTGGAGCTGGAACCCAACGGTGCGCTGAGAGCTGACTCCAAGGAAAAAAAGGCCCCCCAAGGCCCACGTGTCTGCTTTTATATTCAGCCTGGCTGCTCAACTCCACCCTCAGGTCCCAGTGATCTGCTCTTCGATAATGACCTTAGAGGATTTGTAGTCCTTGGATCTTGTAGGTATAGAATGGGGGTCGAAGTCCATAACCTATTTGTATAATCCATTCAGGAGGGTCTTTCCCCCTGAAAGTCAATGTCAAGAGCATTATTTCAGCTCAAAGATAACTTTAAGATTGGGCACCTCAGCAGGAGAGAGTCACACAAGCACCTTCATCTCTTTTGCTGGCTGCTGAACACTTAGGAATTAGCCCGTCCTCATTATTTCACCAGCTTTTCCATTAAATTGGAGAAATAAAACATAAGAGTTAGGGAATTTAGAGATAATTAATCTAGCTGCGTGTTGTGTCTCCTAATCTCCAAATTCAGTGGAGTCAGAATGCTGTAGGTAATAAAACAATCCTACTGTTATGTAAGTAGTGTAGAAATACCAATAACTCATGTATATTGAGTGCACGTAGCACGTAGTGGGCACTTGTCTTATACGACACCTCCAACTCCATTTCCACTTCGGTCACAGAAAGTAGCTTTGAAGTCTGCCATGTGTACACCTGCACTTGAAGGGCTACTGAAGGAGATAACACCCCAGACCATGAGGTGCCCATCAGAACAGTTTCAGAGCACCTCCAGAACAGTGGTGAAGGATGAAGTAGGAGAGGACCCCACTATCTCATGGTCCTGTTGGGGGAGTCTAAATGTACTCTGAAATATAATGTGATAAAAGAGTACATTATGTGAGAAGACTTCTCAATCATACCTAACTCATCCTTTGAAAATAATTTAAAATCATAGTGATTTTAAGATTACATTTCCTTAAGAAAAATAAAGGTGAACTTTGACAGGATAAAAAGAGGGGGAAAAATCATTATATTCTCTTTCAAAAGCAGTATTTATTTAGAACAAATAACTCATTTAAAAAGGGCATGCTGTCCTTTTGTATACAAATTTACTCATCTAATCATCTAATCAGTTTAGTGTCCCCAAAAAAAGATGTAAATACTATTTAAATTACTAGTCAAGTTGGCTTATGGAAATTACTACTTAGCATGATTGCCTCTGGGTAAAGAACAAAGGAGGGGGAAGCTTTTTAAAAAGGTCATTTCACCCTTCTGAAGTGAAACTATGGAACAAATGTATAGATAAGCAAATTATGCAGCTAAGCAAAGATTCTATAAATATTCCAAATATCATTAAAAAATTATTATTCCCTGGGTTCTTTAATAAACTGACAACTATAGATCCTATACAAAATGCTACAAAAATGTTAATATTTTTAATGTCACTTACCCTTTTCAAATGTTCCTGTATTTTAGACTCTACATCTTCAATGTGCGAAATCATCTTGTTGACACATGGTGCTGGAATGTTTACTAATGAGCAGCTGTGACGTCGACATGGGTAGCTGAAGTAAATGTCTTTATTCACCACTGACACAAGAACACAAAGGGAGCACAATACAGGGTGGTAAAACTTGATTTCTAATACGTAAAAAGCATTCTTCATTAATACTAATACTCAAAATTTCTTTAGTAACCAGATTGATGAATCAGAAAATTACACAATGAAGGTTCAAAAAAAGCACTTTACTTGTTAAGGTAACAAGTAAAAATGAATTTAAGAAGCAAAAAAAAAAAACCTTCAAGCCTAGTTAAAATGTACTATATAACATCTTGAATAAAACAATGAAAAAAAGTTAAAAAGAACCCGTTAATCCGCTTGTTTCTAAATAGAACCTGAATCATTTGAAAATGATTTTGAAGTATATTTTACATTCGCTCTTCAAAGAGAATCCACAGCTTCCAATGCAAATAACGTACAAGCACTCACACATTGAAGAAGTTCTTCCATGTGTCCAGCCTGAGTTTCTCTTGCTGAAAAAAATAAAAGCAGGTCCCCTTCATCCTCATAATAACCTCATTTTCTACCTTCCATTTCTGAAAATTGAAGTCTCATGCGAGAAGTGATTGATGTTCTCACTACAGCATTCAAGTTGTACTCATCATAAAATCCACTCAGTCCGATGTGCCTCGCCGATTCTAATCCTGGCATATCCCGAATAGACTGAAGGTTACACAGAAGCACAGCGAAGTTGTCCATGAAACTCCACCAAAGTGCTTACTTGCAGACCTTTTGCCTCTAAGAACTCGAGTGGGCTGGCTTATAGCTGCAGCTACTGATCTTAAATGCAAGACACAAAACAGGCTCAGTCCCTCGATGAGAACAGTGTGATGAAGTCATTTCAGCTGACCTTGAAGAACAGAGTAGCAATGCTGTTGCCTCCAGCATTGCCTTTTGTTTCGATGCCAACCCCACAAAGATGGCAGACTTTAGAGAGCTTCTTTTAAACGTCTTTTTTTAAAAAAATTTATTTATTTATTTACACATACAAGAGTTGGGGTACAGGCCAGAGTCCAGGGCAGTGAGAGGATTCACCAGAGACAGAGTGGGGAGAAGAACAGGCAGACTGACTGAAACACACTGCTGAGGGGAGCAGCGGGCAAGGCAGGAGAGGTCTGCTGCACCATGCGGGTCCCCTCCCTGACAGGAGGCAGGGATCGAACTCGTACTGCAGTGGCTGTGGTTTGCTTCATAGTGCGTTGCTTAACCCGCTGCGCCACCAAGGAGGCCCCTAAATGTCTTTTAATTAAATGTCATTTAAATTAAATTTTTCCTATCCTCCTCCAAAAAACAATCTCTGTGAAAATGGCATATTTCATTTATAAATAAAAGTGTATTTACTGTACCCCATATATAAAAATGTATAATATATATGAATATATGTATGTGTACTTTATATGTGTATATATACATAGACATGTTTATATCTATATATATTCTGATTAACATTTTTATGGAATGTGCCAAGCATGGGATTATTCTTAGTACTTTGGTTTCACATTTAACTTCAAAATCTTATGAAATGAGATTATTATACTGATTACATAATTGAAGAAACCAAGGCATGTAGATGCTACATAAATTATCTAAGTCTACAGAGATACAGAACTGTATCTCTCCAGCTATGAAGACTAGAGCCTATATCACAAACACTGTTTTTATCTTTTTTAAATATGGCAAAATAAAGAGAAACAGTTCTAAAAATGTATTTTAGAGAATAACCATATTTCACATATCACTTTGTCTTTAAATTTCAAATGTTCTTTCATGCTATCGATACTAATACTCTCATATTTTAGTGGCCTTTGACCATATTTGAGTTCAGATGAAAGCTGTAATTCTTTGTGTTATAGTCCAGCTTTTTTCTTTCTATAGAGATATGCATTTTTATCACTGCAACAAACAAAGGAATAAAGAATAAGTTGGTTGTAATTATATATTAATCTATCCAAATATTTTGATAAGCACGTTATCCTTCTCTCTAGAAATAAGGTTTTAATACACATTTAACCACCACAGTTTTCCTTGGACACAAAACATTTGTCTTGCTTCATTTACTGTGTGGAAAAGAAGGATAGTAATGACTCATTTAATAGTTTTCTGCATGTGCCACTCTACACTTATTATATGAATATTAATTAATTTTCGTAGCATCCTATGGTTTGGGATTAACATTTTACATATGGTAGGATAATAAAATACAATGAAGTTCAAATTTTCACTTAACATATGTAAAAGACATGGCATCATATGCAGTTCAAGGTAGAACCAGAATTTTATATTATAGTTTTTTTCTAGTGTATGCATGGCATTTACCCATTATGAGACAGCCAAATAATTGAACTAGGTGTCTACAAGCACTGGATTTTTGACTTGACTGAAAACTATCTGTACCTCATAAGCTAAAACTACTCTGTCTCTACCCTCAGATTTCTCACATAACATGAAATGTATAGTTACAGAGTTGTGAGTTATGTAATATCCTCAAGATATGGAGAACTAATGATTTTAGTCATAGACTACTAAATCGCCTCATGAAACTGTGCACAAATAATCAGGGTGAGTATTTACAGAATTAAGCTCAGAAAGGACTCTCATCCTGTCTAGACATCTAAGCAAATGCCAGTACTGACCAGTGAATGGCAACTATAATTTTCAAAGATAATGTTTTATGGATTGTCACTGAATGATTTTTACGTTATAGATTTCATTCCCCAAAAATGTAGTCTACTTTTCTCTTAGGAATTATGTCTTCAATGAACTGGGAAGGTTCTAGTACCTGTTAGTGCTAGTCCTAGCATGAGGGATAAAGATTTTTATTTAAAAACAATTTAAGGGCCTCACTGGTGGTGCCAGGACTTAAGTCTCAGCACTATGAAGCAATCCCCAGTCCCTGCAGTAAGAGTTCGATCCCTGGCTAGGGAGCTGACCCACATGGCACAGAAGACCTTTCCTGTCTTGCCCACTGCTTCCCTCAGCAGTGTGTTTCAGGCAATCCACCTGTTCTGCTTCCCATTCTGTCTCTGGTGACTCCTCTCCCCTCCCCCTCTCACTGAACCTCTGGCCTACACCCCAGATCTTGTATGGATGAATAAATCTTTTAAAAAACCTCAAACATTTCAAAAGTTTTAAACAATTCTTACAAACCAAATTGCAATCAACAATATATTTTAAATAAAATGTATAATGACATGTTAACTACTAATGATTTGTAGAGTTTACTTTTTAATAAATATGACATTGCAAACTGAAAAATGAATATACATGTGTATCTGTCTATGTAGGTAGATTACAAAAGTTACTGTACAATTTATACTCAGTTCTCACCTTCAGTATTTGTCATTTTGTCTTCATGAAAAATCTCAGCAGCTTCCATTGGAGCACCAAAAAGGACCAAAGCTTGTGATGTGGCACTATCTTTTAAAAATAAAATAAATGTTTCAGTGAGCAGTTAATACTGAGTTTTTAAAACAAGAAAAATAATGTGCAAAATGATGTGGTAAAAGACTTGCCAAACTTTAACAAAATAATATTCAAAATAGCATTCACATATTATAAGTAAAACAGAGAAACCATCCAGAGCAATGTAACCAAAAGAGCAGTGCAGAAGAATCTAACCTTAGTTCCCCAATAAATATTAACAATTATCCACACACAAAATAGTTCTGAAAAGGCTCAAGTGTAGCCCACTTTAGAAACTTCAGCAACAGAGTAAAACAAAAACAGGGAAAATACTACACAAAATGGAAGGAAGACAGCTTCATTTTGCTTGCCTGATCCCTTTCCCCAGGCTAACTCCACTCAATGTCAGCATACTTTACAGTTCAAAAAGTTCCGGGTCTCCCCGGTGGCGCAGTGGGTTAAGCAACACACTATGAAGCAAACCGCAGCCACTGCAGCACGAGTTCAATCCCTGCTGCTGGCCAGGGAGGGGACCCA
>JAGFMF010011464.1:8680610-8697352 GCA_019455555.1 Galemys pyrenaicus | reverse complement strand
TCCCCGCTCTCTGTGGTGAATCCTCTCACCCCCCCACCTCTGGCCTGTACCCCAGTGCTTGTATGCATAAATAAATAAATCTTTAAAAAAAAAATAAAAAAATAAAATAAGCCTTTGATCATTTCTATTTTTTTTAAAGACTTTACTTATTTATGCATACAAGAGCTGGGGTACAGGCCAGAGGTGGGAGTGATAAGAGGATTCACCAGAGTGGGGAGCAGAACAGGCAGATGGATCAAAAGACACTGCTGAGGGGAGCAGTGGATGAGGCAGGAGAGGTCTGCTGCGCCATGTGGGTCCCCTCCCTGGCCAGGGATAGAACTCATACTGCAGTGGCTGCAGAAACCCCACAGCCAGTGCTCAACCCCTTGCATCACCAGGGAAGCCCCTCCTCTGATCATTTCCAAAACTAAGCCTAAACTGTTTGGGGTTCATAAGCACTAAATACTAAATGCATAATGAAACACTGATTAAATATTCTTATTAAATTAATAATTCTTATTAAATTAAATATTCTAATTAAAAATTGAACAAACTCTTCACTGTTTCTAAATTATATTTTGAAATCTTGATAGAGTTAATACTATAAGTTCACATAATTTCCTCTTTCCAGGCACAGAAAAGTACCACTGGAGCAATCTTGACCTTATATACCTTCACAACGTTCCATGTGTCATAACATGAGACCCATCAAGGCACGCTAGTTTGTTCGCATCACAATGACCTCTTCAAAATAACTTGTTTTGCTAAATCACTTTGATTTTGGAAATTTACATAGCATAGTCTAACTTGTTCTAATAGAAGATGACTTATTAAACTAACTGATTAGTAATTTAAAACTGTAATCATTTAAAATGAAAAATAATAATTGAAATGGCTCAAAGGATGATTCACTAAAATCTATTGAGAATTGTTACCTAGGGCTGATTTTTCTGCTTTTGCAAAAGGATATCCAAACACTGGCATGGGATCTCTAGAGTATATCTGATTTTTATCCATCCAGATTCCCCAAATGAACTTCCCAAAATGCAAGCTACTGAATTAATACAAAGCATATGTTGCTAAATAAGGAAGAATTTTACTTCATATGAGCTACCAAATTAAAATGTAATAAAGACAGAAAGACTAACTCTCCCTTGACTGACCTCAAGAAAAGGTCACATTTTTTTTTTCTCCTAAAGGTCTTCAAACCCTAAATTGAAAACAGGTAATGCACCGCCACCATTTAGCCCATCACCCACTATTAATTCAATGTTCCTCCTCTTCTGTTCTTTCCTTGAGCCCAGTAAGTCATCTGTAGGGAAGGAAAATGTGAGACTAAAACTAATAAGAAAATAAAGAATAGGGTGGAGTTTGACAATGAAGCTTTATTTCCCTCTTAGTACAGCTTTAAACTGTTAGTTGAGAAAATTGAATAAAATACTGGTTTCCTATTACATGTTTCATTCTAAACAGTAATGCACTTTAATAGCTTCCCAGGTCATGATTTGCCAATAATTCAACAGTAAGCGATTCTCTCTTATGGTAAGGTATACTTTCCTGTACTTTAAAAAAAAAGAAAATCAAAATGGGTGTCACTATGAAGTTATCTTGATGCCTCAGGGGAAAAAGAAGTAAGTAATGCTTTTCTAAATTCTATTTTTGATTTTAAGATATAGACATTTAGATTTTTTAAATTACCATGGTTTATCAAAGATCTCAATACAACCATTATTTATTTTATTTTCTTGAAAGCTCATAATTTGAATAGTGATTTAAATAGTTCATATTGTGTTGAAATAAAAATTCATCCAGTACTATAAATCTTGAAAAATATTAAATCACAATGAAAAATGCTTTCCACTAATTACCTATTCTTTTTAAATTATCAATTAAGAAATTTTTTGCTGCATGACAAACCAAAGCTGTAAATATAAATAAATAAAGGCACCCAGTAAGAAATCTGTGTTTAGTGAAATAACAGACAAATAGAGTGTAAATGTGTAGCCATCTGGAGAATAAGAAAATCAAAAGTAATAAGCAGCATTTGGAATTTATTACAAAGAAACTATGCCAAGAGCTTCTTATTGCAGTTTTCTATGAAAATGTTCAAATTAGTGGCTAAAGAAAAACATTATACACTATATATTTGCACCCTACTGATACCCTTTTATACATGATCTCGTGGCATAATATTTGCTAACTAATCTAAATTAGCTTGGCTATAAATGCTGTCATACTGATTGCATTTTCTATCACACCATGAACAGCCAGTCATAAAAAATGACACAGGTTGATGGAATTATATAGAGCCAGAGGGGTATGATATTGGGTCATCTTTGACACTGTATTATGGAATGTAAAGAAATTAATAAATTTGAAAGCAATTGAGAAATCAAGTGGATGCAAAATTGAGGGTAGAAAGGACACATAATGAAAATAAAATGTCAGAGAAATCAGCAAAAGTTCATCATTATTTTACTTCAAAAGGGTATACAGTAAGTTCTGAAATAGTTCCTACAATTGTCACAAGTATCATAATGACAATTCAACTCTCATTTGCTATATCAGAAACTAAATGTAGGGGGATGAAGAGAAAAAAAGAGGGAAAAAAAAAAGTGTCCTTCCCACTGTCTTAACTCTTTTAAAAAAATCATTTTTTAAAATAGCTATTTATAGTGGCTTTACTTTACTGGTTATAATTAGCTTTACTGGTTCAAAAAGTAAAACAACCCAAATGTCCATCAACTGGTAAGCAGAATGTATTAGATCTTTACAATGGAATATTATTCAGCAACAAATAGGAATAGTGTATTAACTTCTGCTACAGTGGGAATGGACCCCCAAACACCAAGCCAAGTGAAAGAAGTGAGTCACAAAAGATCACATATTAGTGACTTAATTTAAATAAACTAACTGAAGTAGCAAATCCATAGAGATAAAATAAGTATCAGCAGTTGCCAGACACTGAAGTGAGGGAGAAATGGAGTTTTTGCTAATAGGTATGATATTACTTTTAGTGAGGATGAATGTACTAAGTATACTTTGTTGTGATTTTGATATTTTGATATCATATGAAGACTGAATGTGATAAGTAACAGTGAAGAAGGAATCTAGAATAACTCAAAAATTTCTGGCATGAGAGAATGAACAGATGGAGCTACCGTTATCCTAAACTGGATCTGTATGAGGAGGAGCAGATAGGGTGTAAGGAAAGATGTACATTTTAATTCTATTTATGGGTGTTTTTTGTGCTGTTCATTATTCAATATGTGTGTTCAATATTCTTAAGAGAGTTTGAGACTAGAGTTTGGAGTTTTAATATTGTAAATTTGGTTACTGAATGAGATCACTTAAGAATAACAAAAAACAGCAGCCTCCCTGGTGGTGCAAGGGGTTAAGTCACAGCACTATGAAACTATCTGCAGCCACTGTAGCACAAGTTTGATCCCTGGCCAGGGAGGGGACCCACAGGGCGCAGCAGGTCTCCCCTGTCTCCCCCGCTGCTCCCCTCAGCAGTGTATTTCAGTCAGTCTGCCTGTTCTGCTCCCCATTCTGTCTCTGGTAAGACCTCTCACCCCTCACACCTCTGGCCTGTACCCCAGTTCTTGTATGCATAAATGAATAAATCTCTTTTTTTAAAAAAATAATAACAAAAAACAAATGTTGACAAGGAAAGCCAAGAAAATTAACAGATTTTGGGGGAAAATCACAAGAAAAACATGAATGGGTTAAAAAAAAAAGTGAAAGGGTTTCAAGATTTTCAAGAAAGAACCCACAACCTGAAGAAACTTAAAAAGAAAAATAAAAGTCATTTAAGATGTAAACTTGCCAAAAAACAAAAGAAAATTTTATGTGATATTTTATGGAACAACAGGTCATAGGTAATCTTAACATGAACATGTCCATTAAATGTAGCAAATTTTTTCCATTAAATGTAGCAAATTTTTATTTAAAAAAAACAACAAAAAAAACCCAGGAGTGAATGAATACGGAAAAAGGAAAGGCATGAGTAGACCACTATTATCAGAAACTAAATAAATAACTGATGGAGTTATGTATGGAGTGATAGGTAGTCACAAGAGCATATATGTATTTTTTTGCTACTTCTGTTGTGATAAAGGCTTGCGCATTTAGTTGAAAAGTTCCATAGTCTATACGTATAATGAGTTCATCTTAGCTGGTTTGGATTAATTGCAGCTTATCCTCCAGAGCTACTGACCCTTGGCCAATACTATAGAATGCATTAACTAAAGATAAATAATGGTTTGTAACCACAAGTCCATGAGTTGTTTCAAAGCAGGATGTATTGGCCTGCCAGCACTGTTTACTAATAATAATTGGATTTATAATTGCATCTAATTTCAGTAGAGCCTAGGGGGAAGGGGCTTTCAAAGTAAAGGCAGCCAAATTGCTAGAATATATCTACATGAGCTAAGACACCTCCACCACGAGCAGATCTGCACCTTCCTGCTCTAGAGATGTTTCAGAGACACCAATAATGGTTACAGAATGATACAGACCAAGAACACCTGTATGACCCAAAGGTAGGAGAATTTAAATATCTGTGCCAGCTAGCTCTGGTGACTTTTCCATGTATATCTTCCTTCTGCTGTGTCTGCATATCCATGACCTGTAACCAGGTTGTTCTGAGAGCATAAATTGAATAAACCGAGTTCTATAAGCACTGGAATACTGATGGTGATGAGCACATAATTAACACTCATGAAAACAACTAGTAAAAATACCCAGCTTAACTGTCTCTCAAAAAAACAAAAAAATTCATCACAAGCATAGTTTTTGGACTTCATAATTACAATTCCTAAGGGTAGATGTACACATTTACATTTACACAAAACAAATATTTTAAAAACACAAAAATAATCATCCGTTTTGTCTTATTAACCATCAATACATGGATATTTGAATAACTTTTTCATACAAATGATTTGATTAGTTCCTTAAGAAAAAAAATATAGGGCCTCCCTGGTGGCACCAGGAGTTGAGTGCAGCTGCACTGTGGGGTTTCCACAGACACTGCAGTGCAAATTCAATCCCTGGCCAGGGAGGGGACCCACATGGCGCAGCAGACCTCTCCTGCCTCGTCCGCTGCCTCGTCCGCTGCTCCCCTCAGCAGTGTGTTTCAGTCCATCTGCCTGTTCTGCTCCCTGCTCTGTCTCTGGTGAATCCGCTCATCCCCTGCACCTCTGGCCTGTACCCCAGCTCTTGTTTGCAAAAATAAATAAAATCTTTAAAAAAAAAAAACAATTTATGTATTTTAGATACTCATACCCTCTAGGTTGTATTCTTTCACCATTTTTTCAAACGTTTTGTTATGTCTCCTTTATCACACTCTGATTTAAGCCCAGAAAGCTCTACCTTTTGATTTATGGTTATATACAGAGTGTTATCTAGCAAGTTAAGGGTAAATTGAATCCCTTCGATTTGCAAACAAAGTTTTTTTTTTTAATTCAAGGAATTAAAAATAAACATTAATTCAAACAAACATCCTTTAAAAAACAGGAAAGAAAGCCAAATGATAAAGATAATAATAATTAAAAGATAAATATTAAGGTGACATAGAATGATGATGAAAGAAGTGATGAAAGTAGTGACGAAAGAAGATGATAATGAGACATGTTAATAAAAGACTGAAAACAGAGCTTTAAGTCAAATGTAGAATTAAATTAAAAAAAAGCTCCTTTCAAGCTAGGTGACCTCAAGGAGGATGCCTGATATATGACAGCCTCAGTCTCCTCTGGAAAAGTTGTGACAATAAAAGTGCATCACAGTATTGCTATGAGGACTAATATAACATACAGATGCCAAGTGTTTGGGCCACTGATTAGTAAAGAATAAGGATTTAGTAAATGGTAATGATCTAGATGCATAGAATGATGATTCATTAGCAAATTATATATTGAAGAAGATAATTTTTAACTTGTCCAAATCTCTTTATACATGGCTCCTAATATAAGAGTAAATTTAAATTTACCTAACTGAAGATTTATGGATGTTGAGAGACAGAATATATGCACTGACAATGGCTAGACTATATATAAAAATATAGTTCTGACATACAACCTCTACATCAATCAGCCGGGGAAGACAAACCTAAACCTTTGCAGTAATTAGCCCCAAATATTCAGGACTGTCAATGATTGTTAGTTACCCTAATAATCCCCTACGCTACCAAGTTGGAAATTACCAGAGAAGCCAAATTAGATCCCCTAACCAATCCCACAGGAGGCCCCTTTCGAGTTAGCCTACTTCCAGCTTCCCCTTGTCAACAGTCTCTAAACACAGCACACGTGAAGGCTTCCTTTTGCCCCACCATAAAATGTTCCCCACTCCTTTGTCTCCCTGTGTCTCTGTCCTATCGTTCCTGTGATGACTGACACTCTTACTAGGGTGAACTCCAAATAAATAGCCTCTGCTCTTCCACCAGGTACACAATCCAAATCTCTCCATCATTACCACATCCCAAATTCTCCAGCTACTTTGAGAACTCAGCAGCTTAATTTCTCTTCTCTACATGTGAGATATCATCTTCCTTTGCCATTTGTCTCATTTCCAAGTGACCCGCATGTCAGCAATTCTCTGGGCAATATTCTCTCTAAGCTTCAGTCTTACATGCCTTGATAAACTGTGGGTAGTTTCTATTTTACCCTGGACACCATCCTTCCCTTAAAAAGAAAGAACAACCACCTCCCACCCGCTTTTTTTTTTCTTTTTTGAGAAATTTATTTCACACTCTATACCCCTGGATAGATTGCTGTCAATCCTAATGGCCTCAATCCCAAAATGAATGTCGTAAAGATAGGCAGGTAAACCAACTGGGGTCAAGGTTTTTTCCCAGGGATTTTCTAGATTTTCTTGACTGGGTGTAAGGGAAGGAATTTATGAGCACAGAAATCTTGGACTGGTTCTGTTCCAAAATCAGTAATGGTTCGGTTACTGGTGGAATAAGCCAGTGTGAGAATGAACTCCCTATTCTAAGGGGGAAACAAAAGAGTATATGCAGGTATTACTCACTGCAACAGGGAATAGATAAGGAAGAATAAACTGAAGACGTAGTGAGAGCTTAAATCTGAGGTAATGTTGAATCTGAGGTGTAAGCAGACGGGAGAGAAGCTGGGTTGTGAACAGGAGCTCTGGCAGTAACCAGTATAATGGAACTTCATCCAGGGAGAATGGGTGGATTCATATTTATGTTCATATTTTTCAATTGTTATGAGATTTAGCCCAGATTAATAATAAAACCTTTACACTGTTATAGGGTAACCCCAAAGGGAAATGGTGACCTGGAAGTGAGTCCTCACCCATACCCTCAAAAAAATCTGTAACAAGACCCAAGGGCAGGTACACATAAAAAAGTTAATTAAAGATTTATTTAGAAAAGACAAGAGGAGAGGGTGCAGAGCGAAAGTTATATAGAGATTAACTGGTTAATATGACCTACCAGTAACGCAGGCTGAACTGGGGCCTCAGATCATCCAGAAGGCAGGCAACACCAAATTCCCTCCAGCCCACACGTCCTCCCTTTTTTATCAAGCTTGACTGCCTTAACCCCACCCTTCTTCCCAGCAATCCCCTTCAAGAAGTCAAGGGTTATGGCAGGTCCATGGCATGGTTGATGGGAGTTGTAGTCTTCTAAACGCTGGGATCTCGGGCATGGCGGTAGGGTGGAGTCCATTAACCATAAGTGGGTGGAGTTCACTCAGGACACACTGTTCCCCCAACAATTCTACAGCAATAAGATGAGATGTATTATCTTTATAATATAGAAATGCACTAGCTTCACATGTATGATGTCCACGTCATAATTCAGCATAAGAGTTCACAATCCTTCAAACTCTTGGGAATTCCTCACAACTAGCCATCCATTAGTCTCTGAATGAAGTTTAGTAAGTGGTGCCCTAAAATCTATTACCATAGCAGAACCAAGAAACAATTATTCTGGGGGAGGCAAAGGGTAGGGATGTCAAGGATGTTACATTTGGGCTGTTTACTAGACAGATGCAGTAATGAGTAGGCCTGGAACACTGCCTTACCAAGCGCAAGTATTTATTGAAGCCAGCAAATTTTGAGAAATAACTCATAAATACATCTAGGAATGCATGCAATCTCTGGTTGGGCAAGACACTTGAAAAATTAAATGATAACGAAGAAATACAAACAACGGCTCACAATAAGCACAGGAGTCACAAGAAGGCCTTAGAAGCAAAATAAAAGGTAGATATTATTGTTTTGAAAGAATAAGAAGACCCCAGGGATGCAGTTCGAGACAACGAGCAGTGTAAAAGGGTGGCCAGCGGAGGGAGCCTTTCCGGAAAGGCCACGCCAATTTTTACTCTTAGGAAATTTTCACTCTTTGAGCTATTCCAGGGAACGGCAGCCTCACCTCGGCTTCCCGGCGGGGTGATTAAAGGATTAACACGACGGGGCGCGTAACCCTGGCGGAGGCTGCACCGCGTAGAGTCGGACCCCGAGCCTTGCAGGCGGCCAGAAAAGTGGGCGAGCCCGCTGCGTCCAGACGGGGCGCCCCTGACTCACCCGCTCCGCCCGTCTCCCGGCGCCAAGCCTGCCCACCCGCCGGCTCCGCGGCGCCGGCGGCTGAGGCCCACGGGGTCCGTTACCCCGTGTCCAAGCAACAGCGCCCGCGGCCCTACGGGGGGCCTCCGGGGTTGGCTTGCGCTTCCCGGGCCTCCCGGGGAATCCCGGCCCATGTCAGCCCGCCCAGAGTTTCCGCTCCAAACCCGCGCTTCTGGGGCTTTGCTCCTGGACCTTCCCTGCATCTCCTCCTGCAGGAGCTTTCATTCTTTTCGAACCACAAACCCTCCAAACTCTCTGCTAAAAAGGGATGCGTGGGGTAAAATCAGAGCCCGTTCCTCAGTAGTTAGGCTTAGCATCAGCTAGAATAGCAGATTTAGTAACGGCAAAGACAGCTGGACTTAATTCCTGTATTCTCAAAAGGTTTCTGATCTCCTACCTCATTATCACTTCTCTCAAAAGGGAGTTTTCCAGCATCCGTTTTTCTGGCACAAACACTTCGAAGTGATAAACTTCATTCGCTTTGGCTGCTGTCTCTAGGTGACGTTAGTATTGAGAAGCCTGAACTATTATTAGGGAGGAAAGGAGACCTCTTGGTCTGGAAGTTGGAAAGTGGCGAATTCAAGGTATTTGTCTAAGGGTCTAATTCTTTTTTTACATTTATTTATAGACATGTTTTTGTAGGCATTAAAATACTAATACAAATGGGTTTAAGTACCACAAAAATTATAGACAGTTACAGAGAGAATACACCAAAAAGCATCTTCAGGGTCTATTTTTAATAAAAACAAACTTTGAAGCATTAGTTCTCACAAAATAGTTAGTGTCTCACTATATGTACCTAAACATTTTTTTTCCTCTTTAATGAATGAATGCGGTGATCTGAGTAGGTTTCAAAGAAAACTCTTGTGAAATCAAAAATGATGTCAAATTGAAGACAGTTAAAAAACAGAAGGGCCTCCCTAGTGGCTCAAGGGGTTAAGCATCCCACTATGAAGCAGACCCAGTCACTGCAGCACAAATTTGAATCCCAGCCAAGGAGGGGGACCCACATGGCACAGCAGACCTCTCCTGCCTCGCTGCTCCCCTCAGCAGGGTATTTCAGTAGATCTGCCTGTTCTGCTCCTCACGGTGTCTCTGGTGAATACTCTCAACCCCCCCAATAACTCTGGCCTGTACCCCAGTTCTTGTATAAATAAATAAATCTAAAAAAAAAAAAACAAAACAGGATAAACATAATTAGTATTCTCACCCAGACAAATCATTGGGCACAGGCAAAGGTCTACCATGGTTAAGGCAGGAAAATCTATCACCTTAACAGTAATTAAGTTAATAATCCTATCTAATGGAGAAATCAGTGAGGCTACAGCTGGAATATGATCCTTCCAGCCAAGGTTGTAAAGAGGAAGCAATAACAAGAAAACTAAAGAGAAGACTTAATCTTAAATTAATATCTATGCAGAAGTAGAACTCTTTTTGTAAGAAGCATTTCACTTTCCCATCCCCTCCATTATTTAAATTTGACATGTCTGCTTGAACTCATTTATATTTGCTTATATGTGTATCCTGTAGGCAGAATTCAAAAACAAATCAGAGATCCTTCTCCCTAATGCACATCATCCTTTGGGCTTTGAACATGATGGATTTTATTCCTGTCATCACTTTGCTACATGACACAATTGACATTAAAAAGGGAGCTTACCCATGGTAAGTTGGACCTTACTGGGTGAACATGAAACTGGTCACATTCTGGATTAAGAAAAAATGAGATTTTTTAAAATAAAGATACAGGAGTATCTCAGTAAACCCAAGGTAGGATTGTAGTTAAAACTCACATAGGACCGGTATCAGGTTACTGCAAAATTAAAACTATACTATACCTATTGCCTGAATAAGAATATATTATTAAGATAATCTCTTCGGGGGCCTCCCTGGTGGCACAAGGGGTTAAGCAGTGCATTATGAAAGAGTTACAGCCACTACAGCACAAATTCAGTCCCCTGAGAGGGAAGTGACCCACAAGGCACAGCAGACCTCTTCTGTCTCACCCACCAGCTCCCCTCAGCAGTGTATTTCAGTTGATCTGCCTGTTCTTCTCTCTGCTTTGTCTCTAGTGAATCCTCTTAGCCCGCACACCTCTGGCCTGTACCCCAGCTCTTGTATGCATAAATAAATAAATATTTTTTAAAATGATTATCTTTTGACAAATAAAAAACAGATTCTATAAAAATAGAAGAAAAATAAATAGTTGTTTCTTTCTTGAACTACAATAAAAGGCAAGGCATTGCATTAGAAAGACTTATCGACAGTTCATAAAGGCATTCTTCAGATAAAAATGCATTCTCTGCAAAATTAACATTCAAGAGGGAAAAAACTTTATTTTAAAAGAACAAAAATAGAATATGCCATTAAGACTCCCATGCTGAATCATCTACCTTAGAAAATACTAAAGATATTAGAAATACATTGGTTAAATTGAAATAATGTTTGACTCTGAAAACATATCGACCATTCACTTGTCTCCCAATTGTTCTTGGCTTTCTTTTCCTAGTTAGTCCTGATGAGCTGTGCATGCTATTGTCTTATATCTTCTGACAGTTCCCTACCATTGCAAGAATTAGATTCAGCAGCAGAATGTTCTATGTCCCTTTTTAACTTACAGAAGAATTATTAAAGTCACTTTTAGGTTAACTAATGTGTAACATACCTATCATAGAGAATTAACTGAATTTTCCTATTTGTTGATAATGCTATTTTAAGATGTTCCAGAAGGGTCCTCACTACACAATTTAAACAGGCATCTATTTATATCTGAAAGAGCGGCATGATATCAGTTTCTCTAAATTAAATAGTATTATATTTAGCAGACAGTCTCTAAAATTCAATTGATTTACATCAAATTGATGTAATTTGAGATAGCAACTTAATTTATATTTATATTATAGGTAATTCCTATTGGTCTACAGTGAGAAAGTAAGATGTTCCAAAAGACCATTACTGATGTCTTTCTATAATGATGTCTGATTTAAAATATTTCAAGATCAAAACCATTTTCCAAGCAATCAATGTTGTAGAATTTAGAAACAATCTTAAACCTCTTCACGTGCTAAAGATTACACTACACTATGTTTGGTGAGTAGTTTTGTGGTGATCATTCTGTAAACTATACAGAGAGCTAATAATTACGTTGTATAGCTGAAACTAATGTCGTATGTCAACTATCTCAATTTTTAAAAAGATAATATTACAGATTTTGACATAAATTATAAATCATTCTAAAGACTAAACATTCCTACAGCTATTCTAGTTATCACCTCTGTGAATAATTGTAGTCATTTAGCCAAATAAGTACCCCGAGTTTTCATCAAGATTCCATTCATCTCAAAGGCGTGTCATAAGATCTGCTTTCTTTTTTTTTTTTTAAGATTTATTTATTTATTTATGCATACAAGCACTGGGGTACAGGCCAGAGGTGTGTGTGGGGGGGGTGTGTGTGAGAGGATTCACCACAGAGAGTGGGGAGCAGAACAGGCAGATCAACAGAAGTACACTGCTGAGGGGTGCAGCGGGCACAGCAGGAGAGGTCTGCCGCACCATGTGGGTCCCCCCCTGGCCAGCAGCAGGGATCAAACTCATGCTACAGAGGCTGCTGTCTGCTTCATAGCGCGTTGCTTAACCCACTGCGCCACCAGGGAGGCCCAGATCTGCTTTCAATCCATACACTGTATAGTATACCAACAATCCAGCACTTCATCAAAAAGTCAACCTTAAGGTCTCTCTGTGCAGTTGTATTTAATGTGTGATAAAAAGGATACACTATTAACAGAACAATAGTTGTTTTCAAATGTAAAGTACTTTGCTTCCACATACCTTAATTTCTTTTCAACACCAAGTTATCTATTTGAACATTATAAGTTTACCACATTTTGGAGTCATTTTTACTGTTCCACATTACTTTTTCAACTTTTATCAAGGGTGCTTTGATAAAAAGACATATTAAGTACACCACTACATTAATGGTGGATGATAGTGTCCATCATATCACCCAATAACTATCCTAAACTACAAATAAGAGATCTGTGTGTGTGTATCTGTGTGTGTGTGTGTGAAAGAGACAGAGACAGAGGCAGAGAAAAGTTGAAGAGATGAGTATTAGATAAGGAGATCAGACAGACAGTTGTTTATGCAAAAATTATGAGATTTATGTAGCTATTTAAGTCTAGCATTTTCTTATGTGCCATATATTAAGCTTAATTTTAGCAACCATGTTAACCACTTGGTCCTTATTTTCTATTACCATTTATATTGTGTTAGTTTTCAAGATATGTTTTTGTTTTATATGACCTTACATTTGTTGTGAGTAAAAGCTAGATATGTAAATATAAATCAAAAGTGTATATGAAGGGAATTTCTACAAAGGTATATCAATATTAATTTCTGCACTATTGGGGTGGGATCCCCAATGTGGTCATAATGTCAAAATAAGGGCTAAACAGAACTTCCAAGTATTTTTGATAAAGATATAAAAGCAGAAAGCTGCACTACTCAGGGGCCTCCCTGGTGGCACAGGGGCTAGAGTCTCAGTGCTCTCAAGGTATCACCTGCCACTGGGCCTGAGTTCTATGTGGACCCTGTAGCGGCAGGAAGATGGTGGCACTGGAGCAAGGTTCAGGATGGTTCTGGGCAGACGGGTCAGGGAAGGAGTGTCTTGGAGCCCTTGGTGGCTTTTCATACTTTATTTAGTAGAGGTGGCCAGGTACATGGCAGGCATGGGTGCCGGGGGACCGGGAGACTGGCAGGCCTCCCAGCCCCCAGCGTGTCTCACCCTCTCGGCTGCTGCTTCTCTAGCTGGTACTGTCGGTCCTGTCGGTCCTCGCAGTTCTGGCGTCCTCATGATGCTGCCCATTTATGCCCGTGTCCCAACTCAGGTACGCCCACTTGCGCATGCCCACCCTGGAATGCTCGCAGCACCTCAGGTGTCCATCATTAGTGGTGGGAGGGTGGAAATACCTGATCAACCTTTACCCTACAGACCCCCAGCCAGGGAGGGGACCCACATGGCGCAGCAGACCTCTCCTATCTCACCCGCTGCTCCCCTCAGCAGTGTATTTCAGTGGACCCACCTGTTCTGTTCCCCAGTCTGTCTCTAGTGAATACTCTCACCCCCACCCACCTCTGGCCTAATTTTCAAAAACCTACCGCAGTTTTTGAATGCATAAATTAAAATAAAGATATACTGTTCAGCCATTTTGTTGGAAAGTGAGAAAACATGGAAAATGCAAAACGATCACTTTA
This sequence comes from Galemys pyrenaicus, assembly GCA_019455555.1. NCBI lineage: Eukaryota > Metazoa > Chordata > Mammalia > Eulipotyphla > Talpidae > Galemys > Galemys pyrenaicus. The sequence continues at coordinate 8,683,525 of JAGFMF010011464.1, read as the reverse complement.
AAATCATAGTCTTCTACTTTTTTAAGCACAACTTATGTAATTAGGTACTATGACTTCCCTCACCTATATGTGTTTACCATTCTAAATTTATACCCACATCCCATAAAAGTCTTTCTAATTCAAGAAACTTGCAAATAGGAGAGCAAGTTCCAGAATGACTCTAATTTTGCTTGATAAGATTGAAATCTGGTGTTCTCCTACTGAGTTTTCACTGGTGGGAAATTAGGCATCATTATCATACTTGACACACAAAAAATAAGAAAGATAAGTAAAGAAATAAAGAAATATACTGTGCAATCCAATCTTGAAAGGAATAAATAGCAAAAGGGTTGAATGTTTGTTTATGTCATGTTGTATTGATCCTCTGATTTTTTCATTGGAAAATAAATAATTTAACAAAAAATGTATGTGTATAGGAAAATACTGGCTTAATCTGTCAAGTTTAGGGAAAGGCATTCCTACCATGCTAGAAGGCTTCATTTATTCGCTTGAAATTATGAGTCTTGCTTTCTGGTTAAAACCCAGGAAGATGCCAAGCCGGTGAGTGGTCTTTAAAACCATCACAGTATAATAACAGTAGATTAGAAATTGTAATAGAGCAACACGCAGGGATAATCTGAGGAAGCCCATGTGCTCAAGTCTTTCACAGCAATTGAAAAGGGACAAAGAGCAACTAACATTTTCAGAGTGGCTGATGGAAAGTCTGAGATGGACAGAGAAATGGAGCAATAGAAATACTAACAATGGTCCACAATTAAGCTTGGATTCTAATATCAGTGGAACTAAATGCTAACAACTAAAGACATTAGGATGAGCTCTATGGAGCTTTGGCAACCAACAGAGGACATAGGAAATATAATACCTCTACATAACAATGGAAAAAAGATCTCAGGTGTCTCTGATGTGACTGAGTCTAATGACTGAAAAATATAAGACTGTGCTTATTTGAAATTCATTAGATCTAATTATCAGCCAGAAAATTAAATCTAATTGAATACAGAAATGGGTGCTCAAACCAGAGGCTTTTCACTGAACAAGTAAGAACCATCAAAAAGTTGCATTTCCTTCTGAAGCTCAGAGTTGAGAATTCCTACCCAGATACCTGTAAACAATCACACACGGTGTATGCACACAATATACTACACAAAGAGCAATTTGAGCAAAAGTTTAGATGAGGGCAAACAGAAACGATTTTCATTATTCATAATTTTGTTCTAATTACCATCAGGCCTTGCAATGATAATTCCAAGAAAATATTTTAAGCAAATGGCCCAATGAGTTAGTTAATCAGCACTATTCAGCTTAAACTGTGTGCAAGTTTTCTCTTCAATACACATATTTCTAGAACTCAGTATCATCAAAATGTTTTTAAAACAGTAAGCATATTTGCAGTTATTTTCTTTTACTCGAATCTGAGACTAATTCTAATTGATCGTACTTAAAATTTATAAATTTTAAAAGGAATAGCATAGTTATTACCACTAATGAAGCCCCTGTGGTGTGTCAGCCCAACCAGAGACTATTACCACATGTCTTACTTGGCCTTTAAATTTTCCCTCTGCCACAACATGCTATTGCTAAGTTAATTATAATCCAGAATTCCCATTAAGTTTATGTGTATGTGTTGCCTTGCATTTTTCAAAATTTAATCATAACTTTTAAAACAAAAATTTCTATTTAAAGATAATTCTACTGTCCACTCCCATTTAACAAATTAGAAATCTAAAACTAATGTTTTTCCTGCTTTTCAAAATATAATAATAACATCTCTAAGTAATGGAAAGCTATTTATGCTTCAAATGAGCACAACATATGCTAGGCTTCAGTCCCAAGACAACTTTTATGACCAAGTCACCACATCCTAAAAATAAATTTTTATAGTAGGAATGTTGATTCTTTTCAAAATATACACAGTGCTTTCAAGACTTTTATCACATTAATCATTTTATTTATTATTTGGAGACCCTAAATTGATTCTTGATCTCAATGTAAGATTTTTTAAAAAAAATTCTCCTTTATGTCTTCTATCTCATTAAATGTATCTGTTTCAAGATCTGTTTTTTTTTTTTTTTCATTATAAGATTTATGCACTTAGTTAGAAACGCACACTAACAAAAGTGGTGCTTCTAAGGTTACATGGGCTAATGAATTTACGCAAGGAACAGCTACACTGAAAGATTAATAATCATTTTTATTTATTGTTAAAAATAAGTGATCAGTTACACCATAAATAACTTGTATTTATCTCTTTTTTTTTTATTTTAAAGTGTTTGTTTCTCTTACCAATCTACTACCTCATTCAGGAGGAAGACTGAAATATGGCAAATACTTATTTTATTTACCGACTATTTATTATATACCAGATACTGTTCTAAGTATTTTAAACTCATTCATTCATCACACAAAAAAATTCCATCAGGTAGTCATTCTTATTTTATTTTTGTAGAGGAATAAACAAAGGTATCTCGCCCAAGGTATCACAACCAGCACTTAAGTAGTTAAGTCCCAGCAGTTTAGTTACTGCCAGGTATTTACCAAGGCACATGAAAACACTAATGCAAAAAGATTCGTGCACACCTACGTTCACAGCAGCATTATCCACAATAGCCAAGTCATGGAACTTACCTAAATGCCCACCAGTATGATGTCGGTTTAGAGAGGTATTGGGTTCAGAGAGTAGTGTCCTTGGGTTACCTCTGAGAAAACTTACAAGTGCCCCCCTTTCAGTGTGGAGAGTTTCCCCAGCTGAGTTCCTTTGAGGTAGAGACTCTAGTTATAGCCAAGAGGGCAGGTTTATTATAAAAAGGGAAGGGAAATGGGCCTCCCCGGTGGCGCAGTGGGTTAAGCAACACACTATGAAGCAAACCGCAGCCACTGCAGCACGAGTTCGATCCCTGCTGCCAGCCAGGGAGGGG
>JAGFMF010011464.1:8592609-8680560 GCA_019455555.1 Galemys pyrenaicus | reverse complement strand
AGTGTACTTCCGTTGATCTGCCTGTTCTGCTCCCTGCTCTCTGTGGTGAATCCTCTCACCCCCCCCACCACACCTCTGGCCTGTACCCCAGTGCTTGTACGCATAAATAAATAAATCTTTAAAAAAAAAAAAAAGGGAAGGGAAATAAAGGAGGCAACGTAGACACAAGCAGGTAGAAAGAGAGGCCATTGAGAGACAGGTTGTTAAAGGAGCCTCCTGCATAGTCACATTTCTGGCAGGAGGTCGGTTGCCCCTTGCCAGTGCAGAAATTTCCCTGAAAATTCTCTTTGGGAGGGGCTCATTCCTTTGTGAGACTGTGAACTGTAGTTAAATTACTTTTACAGTTGGCACCTAAGAGTTTTTTCTATATTTACTTTGATTAAGCCAGTTAGGAAGGAGAGGGATTCTCCGCAATGGCCCTCAGTCTCCATATCCCTACCTCTGGTCTGCACCTCCAGATACTTTGCTATTTTTACAGTTTGTTTACGGTTGTTAATTATTTCTACCCCAACCCTCAGCTTCTGGCCTCCTGGGTGCCAGTTTCTGGTCTTCTGATGCCTCTTTTCTTAAATTTTCTACTCTTAGCAGTCATTGAATAGATGACTAGATAAAAAAATTAGAGTATATTCAGTGGAATACTACTTAGCTACTAAAAAGATGAAATAGTGTTTTGGTGGGGGAGAAAGCGGATGGATCTTGAGATAATTATACTAAGTGAAAAAGTCTGAAAGTGGAAAACAGATACGAGCTGCCATCACTTACTTGCAGAAAATAAATAACCAAAGAAAACAAACTGGCAAGGCACAGGAAAAACCCCATTTATACGCTGTGAAAAATAAATTGGTTACTTGGTAGGGGAAGGGGATATTTTAAAAGAACAGTGATAGGACATGATCATTGGGTTTTGGTGGAGCTCAAGTGACACACATGTGCATGTGGAGCTGTGAAGTTGTACTCAGAATTACTATAGGTAGGCAGACCTTTGTCAACTCAATGAAATATTAGCAAATAAAGGAATAAGGAGCCTCCCTGGTGGCGCAGTGGGTTAAGCACCACACTATGAAGCATCCACAGCCACTGCAGCATGAGTTCCATCCCCAGCCAGGGAGGGAACCCACATGTCTCAACTGCTGCTCCCCTCAGCTGTGTATTTCAGTCAATCTGCCTGTTCTGTTCCCCACTCAGTGTCTGGTGAATCCTTTCACCCCACACACACACCTCTGGCCTGTACCCTAGTTCTCGTATGCAGAAAAAAATAAATCTTTTTTTAAAAAGAAAATAAAGGAATATGTAAACAGGATAATAATTTCAGAATGGTTTCATTCTGTGTTGTAAGGACCAAATCTCGTTTCCCTGCAGTTTTCACTACTCGGAAATGAGAGCTCACTGCTCTATTTGACACCTGAAAAGTAAGAAAGATTAATAGAGGGGGTCAAAGAAAACAGGCAGTGAAATCCAATCTTGAGAGGAAGAAGTGACTAGGTAGATTGCATTTTTGTATGACCGAGTATTGATTCTTTAATTATCTTAATGGAAAATAAAGAATGCAACAAGAAAAATGTATGTACGTATAACTATACTGAGGCTTAATTTGTCTGATTTACAATCTGGCAATCTTCCTAACCACAGAGCTTTAATTCACTCTCTTGAAATTTTTAATGACAACATTAAGCATACTTAGGCAACTCCTTTTATTTAAAAGAATTTTAGCAATTATATTTAAATTATCAACATTGGTTTACAATTAATGAACTTGTGAAATTACTTTCAGTCCTAGGTTTAAGTAAATTCTTTTTCTTAAAATGTAGTAAAAATAAGGAATGATTTTCCCAGGGTCTGCATAAAAAACTATTTGTGGAGAAAGTTTATCAGATGAAGAAACTACACACATCAAATTATTTATTTATTTATTAGATACGTATTTATTGAGCACTTAACTATTCTCCAAGTATTTTTATTTCAGTAAACAAAATACATGCGGTCTTGCTCTGATGGAATCTACGTTCTAGTGTGGTAGGCAGGCAATCAATCTGTGTGTACATGAATATGCAATGTCCAGTGCTAAGAAGAAAGTTAAAAGAAGTTAAAGAGAGTAATGAGGGTGACTGGAATTTAGATGTCTTATGTAAGAAGACCTCTTGGGGGAGGTGTTATTTGAAGAGAAAGGGAAGGAAGTAAGGGAGCAAGTGATGATGCTAATTGGGGAAGTGTCATTGACTGAGGGAACCACAAATGCCAAGGCTGAAAGGCAGGAAAATAAGGTGTTTCTCCTATTTTTAATATTTACACTAGCGATGCAGGGTAAAGCTGCTTTCTGCAAAAATATGAACTTAAAGGGGAAGTAAGTTAAAGAGAAGACCATACAAGGACCTCCCTGGTGGCTCAAGGAATTGAGCTCCGCATTCTGGGGCTTCTGAAGCCACAGCAGCAGGAGTTTGATCCCAGCCAGGGAGGGGACCCACGTGATGCAGCAGACCTCTCCTCTCTCACCCACTGCTCCCCTCAACAGTGTAAATCTGCCTGTTCTGCTCCCCAGTCTATCTCTGATGACTCCTCACCTCTGGCACCTCTGGTCTGTACCCCAGCTTTTGCATATAAATACATAAAAATCTGTAAAAATAAATAAAATTAATTAAATTATAAAAAGGACAAGACCGTACAAATGCAGCCTAAGTGTAAAACCAGAGAACATAATCTGTGAGTGGTAGAGTAACTAGGTCACCCAGTAGCTAAATATGAATGGAAGCAACTACAACAAATATTTAAATATCTAAAGCACAAACGCAATAGATTGAAAATCTTGGGCTGCTCTTCATATCAGAAGAGAGCTGTCAAGAGCTGAGAGAGGGCAGAAGTAAGTGAATTTCTAAGATGATGGGCAGGCATTACACTGGCTGGGGAGGTGGCCCAGCCCATAGATGAGACCTATGCCGGGGTGGGCACAACTGTCTGAGATGGGTTTTGCTTCCTCTTGGCGTGGGTGTCTACTTCCCTGTATCAGCTGCGGAAAGCAAGGCTTTCTCTTCTGCAGAAGTAGTTATAATCCTTTTCTTTATTTTTGAGTCGAAGGAAAGGCGGCTCTTCATAGATACCATTAAACAAATGCTTGCAAAGAGAGGAATTAAAACAATCATGCACAGTTAGCTAGTTTCTTAAACTTTGTGGAAACAGGTGGCCCCTGGTTCCCTTAGCATAGAAGTTTGGATGCAAAAATCTGGAGCCGAGTGGGAGATGAGATGAGGCTTTACTATTCCCATCATGGGCCTAAAAACGTGCCAGTTGATGCATTTTCATTCTGGGGATTGTTGAGGGATATGTTGCATCCTTTGCCAGAACTGCAAGTCACTGATAAAAGGTTGAAAGAAATGCATGGTGCAGTCACAGATGAGGACACACCTCCCTTAAATAAATCTAGTTCAGAGGTATCTGTAGCTAAAACATCTGATCCAGGCAATGCGTCCAGTGACACAGAGGATAGGAAGAGGGTGGATGGAGCTAGAAGGAATTATCCTCAGTGAAACAAGTCAGAAGGCAAGAGAAAAATATCGGATGGCTTCACTCTTAGGGTGAATGTGAAAGAACAACAACCACAACAAAAAATAAAGAAAAAGAAAACAAAAAAACAAGAGAAATCTCAAAGAAATGGGCAATTACAACCACAAACAAGCAAACAAACAAACAAAAAACTCAACAAGATCAAAAGGTCAAAGATAAACCAAAGGGGTCATGGGAGGGCGGAGGGAGGGAGGGCAAAGACGGGGATGAGGGCAGAAAGAGCACAAGAGACTGAAGTGATGGTGCATGGGGGAAATGGTGGTGGGAACTCCCTGGGGACTACAAATGATGTCAAATAAATCTAATTAAAAACTTATTAAAAAATAGGGAATCATGTGAGGTTAGTGACTTTTTTTTAGAATTTTTAAAATTTAAATTAGATTTATTTAATTATATTTGACAACATTTGTATTCCCCAGGGAGTTCCCAACACCATTTCACCCATGCACCATCACCTTAGCCCCTTGTGCTCCTTCTACCCTCATTCCCATCTTTGTCCTCCCTTCCCCCACTCCTCGCCCCATAGTCCCTTTAGTTTATCTTTGACCTTTTGGTCTTGTTGAGTTTTTGTTGTTGTTATTTGTTTGTTTGTTTGGTTTTGGTTGTAATTACCCATTTCCTTGAGCTTTCTCTTCTTTATTTTTTTTGTAGTTGTTGCTCTCACATTCCTTCCAAAATTGAAGCTATCCAATAATTTTCTCTTGACTTCTGACTTGTTTCACTGAGTATAATTCCTTATAGCTCCATCCATATTTCTATAAATGGCCCTAGTTTATCATTTTTGATTGCTGAATAGTATTCCATTGTGTATATGTACTACATCTCTTGATCCAGTCCTCTACTTTTGGGCATTTGGGTTGTTTCCAGGTCTTACCAATTACAAATGGTGCTGCAGTAAACATAGGAGTACAGGTGCTCTTTTGGATCGGTGTTTTTGTGTCCTTTGGGTAGATTCCTAGGAACGGGATTGCCGGATCATAACATAAGGTAGTTCCATCTCTAGTAGACTGAGGAACCTCCATACGGCCTTCCATGGTGGTTGGATTAACTTGCATTCCTACCAGCAGTGTACTAGTTTATAACCCTTTTCTTATTCTAGCCTCTTTTGCCTAGAAATAATCACTTATAGACACAAAGCAACTTTCCATTCTGTTGACATAATTACTCTGTTCACCTACTAAACAGAAGCAAATTTGCATTACTAAAACCTATAATGTAGAGAAAAGACAAAACTTGATGTATTTATATAAGTAAAATTAGGTCAGTGTGTCTGGAAGTCTGTGAGTGAGCGAGAGTATTAGAAAATAACAGAGAAGTAGCTAAGTAGCCAGGACCAAATCCTATAAAGCTTAGACAGGGCAACCAGTGTCATATTACAAACACTTGAAGACTTTGAAATTTTGTGTGATAAGAAGTAATGGAAGGATACAAGCAGGGGAATAAAGTAATCTATCTTCCATTTCAGAGAGAACACTCTGGCAGCTGTATTGAGAATGATATCTAGGGATCAAGAAAGGAAAACTGAAAATGAGTTGAGTAAACTATCTAGATAAGAGATTATGGCACATTAAACATCATCTGTGTAATCTGTGTGTGGCCATTGTAATGAATGGTCAAATTGTGAATATGGTTTTGAAGATAAAGCCGACAGGATTTTCTGATGGACTAGATAAGGGTTGTGAGAAAAAGAGGAGTGAAGGATGACTATGAGGTTTTTTTTGTTTGTTTGTTTTTTGATCCACCAGAACAAACATGCCATCTATTGCGTGAAAGACACAGGGAAAGGAGTCCTTTAAAGGTGATGTGGGAGGAATCAGTAGTCCCATTTCAGACATATTAAGATTGAAACAGCTAATAGAAGTCCAAGAGAGGATGTAAAGTCCAAAATGAAGCGAAGGGCTCATCCAGAATTATAAGTCTATAAATCATTGCATTGCGATAGCATTTCAAAATATGGGGTGGTAAGCGATCACCCAGGGTATAAATACAGGTGATGTCTGAGTTTAATTCCTGGGGCAATATATTAATTCTTTTTAAAAAATATAAAGAACTCTAACAAGGATTCTGGAAAAACCCAGGTATCAATAAAAACATTAAGGCGAAGGACACTTAGGAAAATGGGTGTGTCACCACACTGAAGCAAAGAATCATTTTATTTTTTAAAATTTAGTTATTTAGTCATACAAGAACTGGGGTATAGGCCAGAGGTGCAGGGTGGTGAGAGGATTCACCAGAGACAGAGTAAGGAGCAGAACAGGTGCATCTACTGAAATACACTGCTGAGGGGAGCAGCAGGAAAGCCTGTAGCTATAGCTTTATCTAGAGCAGAAGTGAGGAAGAGAAAGGAGCTTTGTAAGATAGGAACTAGTATAACATATTTATATGGTTTTGGATAAGGTCCCACATTAAGGGTACTTGACAGTGAAAAGTGAGAGAAGACAAATTTGGGTGGAAAACAATCAAATGAAAGTAAAGAAGGAGGGTAATATGAATGCTTACGTATTAAGAAGTACACAATTAAATTTCACAGAATATTAAGAAAAGAAAATTTTCTAATATGTAATCAATCACTCAGCCAAGTTTTATATTCCTAGGAGATAAACAGAATAGAGATTTTAAAAAATGGTCCTAGGAGAACTTGTGAGCTTGCTGGGTTCCAGAAACCAACAGAAATTTGTAGAAATTAAGTTATATTAAATACTAGGGAAGAAAAGTGCCCTTTAAGAGTCACTGACAAGACCCAGGTTTATGCCTACAACTCCTTTGGTAGAGACAGAGAGTGTAAGTACGTGTGGCCGCTTGTCCAGAACTTGAGACGGTTCTCCAGCTGACTCCCTTGTAGGTACGTCCAGTATCATCACGCAACAGGAAGCCTGAGGTGACAAGAGAAGGCCTAGGATAGACATGTGGATTGCTCTGTTAGAAGGCAAAATGAGGGGCGCCCTGGCACCCCCAAACCTACACACTCTAAATGGGTTCTATCATCTGCCACATAGACAAACATAGTCTCAGTGTGTGAAACCCGCAACAAAATAGAACTCACATACAGTTAGTGTGCAATAGAGATTTAATTATTGTGCAACTGAGAGAAGAGAAATAACATAGTTACAATGGTTTCCAATTTAACACCCAAAGTTACCCATCCTTTTATGTGTAAATTTCCAGCCAAACAGGTTTGACCCAAAGCAGGGCCACTGAGGTACAAAATCTTGTCACAATTCTAAGGCATCTTCTGGCTGGGAGCCATAGAAAAGGGGTGAGGGGGCTGGGCCAGTCTGGAAAGGGCACAATCAAAATATAAGTCAAGATAAAGCTGCCATTGTCAGCCTCTCTATGGGTCTCTCACTCACGTTTCTGTTTTTTTCAAGAATTTCCTTTCATGTTCTCCAAGTCCCTTATACAAATTTAAGGTCAAAAAGCCAACATACCATCTTTATATGTTTCTGCTCCATGTGCATTCTCTGGCTCTGCTCCTAGTTGTCTTTTGCTAAGTGCTCTTGCCAGTCTTTCCCCCCAACTACACCCTTTCTTGGTCAGGGGCAGGGAACCTGAAATTGCCCCTTTCCATGAATATCTGTTATAAGTCCTCAAATGCTAGGCGAGAATTGAGGAGTATTTCATTTAAAAACAACAACAACAAAACATTGGGCTCTCGCTGGAGTTAAAAAAAATCAGCGCTATCAAGGTACCTACAATGACTGCAGCATGAGTTCCAACCCTGGCTATAGAGGGGACCCACATGGTACAGTAGACCTCTCCTGTCTCGCCCACTGCTCCCCTCAGCAGTTGTTTCAGTGGATCTGCCTAGTCTGCTCCCCACTCTGTCTCTGGTGAATCCTCTCACCCCTGCACCACTAGCCTGTACCCCAGTTCTTGTTTGCATAAATACATAAATCTTGAGAAAAAAACATATGTCTAATGTAACAGTATATTCTCTGAAGAGCCAATGGTAAATATTTTATGTTTCGCAGGCCTGTCTCATCTTGTCATTGTAGTGCAGAAACAACTCTACACAATTTGTAATCAAATAGGAGGCTCTGTTACAATAAAGGTTTATTTACAAAAACAGACATTTTGACCCTGGGTTTACTCAACAAATCTCTCTTGTACAAGGGAAAAAAAAAAAAAGGGAAGACTTGATAGGTATTTTTTGAGAGATAAAAGTAAAATATCCAGCAATAAATAAATTCATTAGTATTTCATTTGAAAGAATTAAGGATAAGATTAATAAAAATAAATCAACAAAACATTAAAGATGAAAAGAAGAATCTTAAAAGTCACCTGAGGAAAAGAACTGATGATTTACAAAGGAACATCAATTAAACCTACAGCAGCTTTCTTATCAATTCAATCATGCCTGGAGAAAATGAAATGATATATGAAAATTGTCAACCTAAACCTAAAATCTGATACCCTGTTAATTATTATTCTAGGAGGAGGGCAAATTAAATAACTTTATGATAAAAAAATTAAGATAACTTGTCATTATTGGACTCACATAAAAACCTATAAAGTGTGAACTTCAGCAAGGAGAAAATCCAATACATAATACAGGAATGGAATAAAACTATGTATAATTGTATCTTGTTATTCACAGTGGTTATGTTCTATAAAGTTTCTGAACTCAGGAAACTCATGCATTGCTCCTAGGAGAAATATATGCATACATATATCACATAGATTATAATCTTAAACTCTAAAATTCATTCTGGCAGATTTTATTTCCTTTACAAAAATGAAATCCTTCAACAGTGTTTTCCAAGTTCTTGGGAATGCAGTTGGAGAGAGATGCATAATTTCAGGTCAGAGGTTAAACACAAGATGAGGATGGGGGAAAGAGAGAGAACAAAGGGTGGATAGAGCTTAATGCCCACTTTGTCCTAAATTTTACTCTAGAGGTGTTTGTATTACAAAATGGAGACGGTCCACCTAGAGAAGCATGTCCCTGCTTCCCTGTAACTTTGCTCGTCATGCCTTTTTGCTGTGCTCTGTATCCCTTAATAAACTGAAAAATCATAGCCTATTTTGACTGTATTTGAAAGCTCTTAGTGAACTGTTGAATCTGCAAGTGGTCTCAACGACCAATACATGCAAATAAATTTGCATATTTTAAGAAACATTACTTTGGTGCAAGTTTATAGTCTCAGGGGGTATTGTTTCCAATCATGGCAGTACATCTACCAGGGAACTTCCTTTCCTATGATGGATAACTATAGAATGGACAAAATATATATAGCATTTATAAAGATGGACAAAACATGATCATAATTTATAAGAGTGGGGGAAAACATATGAGGTTGAGTTTTATATTCATCCAATTCTCAGCCTGGATCTTTCCCTTCTCTGGCATAGGGAACTAACTGTAGCTCACACATAGTGCAGCCTCGGTGAGTTGAAAAAAGAAGGCTCGTTCAAGGCTCCTGATCTATATTACCTCTATCGATCAAGGTAACAGAAAAGAGTACTGCATGAAGTGGGCAGAAGTCTGTACTTCCATGAGAGAATGAATGGATGTTGGGGATACTGGGAAAAGCAGAAAGATTATTAAAACGTAAGCAACTATAAAGACTCCACGCCAAACTCAAAAGTCATTGAGAATCCATATGGTAGAGATCCTGGTGCTCCAGAAGCAGTAAAAATTTAACTAGAGAAGAACAAAAAGAAGTATAGGTTGAAAACAAAGGAGTAAAGAAAAACCAGGTAGACCCTGAGAGATAGTTGCCAGATATTGAAAATGTCTGCTTTTAATAAGTAGTCACCGGCATGAAAGAATCTCAATTAATATGTGAGGAAGCTAATATACAAAAGCTGCCAAACTTTGGGTACAACCTTTGTTTCCATATGAATTCATGGTCTGACTCTAATGTTTATATGTCATATTTTATAGTATTTTCTTTATTGTCTATTTTCTGTACTATTAACAACCATCTAGGAAAATATATTAAAACTGATGAAAATATGCCAGCTGTGAAGTCCTCTATAGTGACTCTCCTCTTACATTATTCTCATGCTCCCTTGCGAACTCAGATCCAAACTGTCTAGTACTCTTAAATAGCTCCACAAATTCTTAAATTGAATATATTTAAAACATTAAGAATCTTCTCTAAATCTGATATCCCCTGCCTCTTTTTGTGATTAATAAAAGTAAATATTCAGTGTACCTACAACTCAAGACCTTGGCATCATTTGAAGACTCCCAAAACTCAGAATTCAAAAAAGAGCCACATTTAAAGAGTTCTTGCTTCACCATCTGCCACCCACACTATTCAGCATCCAATTTGTTGCCAAGTCATGTAGATGCCATTCTCAGTCCATAATCCTGACAGATTAATGTTCCCAAAGCACAGCTCTAACCACATCATTTCTCTGCTCCTAAAACCACTCTTCACCTAGTGCACATAACTTTAATTGAAGAGGGACTATGAAAAAATAAAGTCTCATATACTAAATTTATAACCCTAAATATAGTAAGGGCAATAATATTGCAAGACCCCTGAATCATCACAGCCAGAGAAAGTTCAGGAACACATTGTGTATTATTAAGCCACTAATGAAATACAGTAGACAAATTCAGTTACTACACAAAATGGCAGTAGTATAAATAATGACAGTCTATTTAAAATGTAAATAGTAAATTTTGCTCCCAGCAGTCTTTAGTTTCTGTCGATTTTCAAAATCATCAAAGATATATGCAAATTGTGTGTGTGCCTGTGTGTGGAGAAAAAGAGAGAAAGAGAATTTCATTTATTTTTAGTAATCTATTCACATGTAATCCATTCTGCTAGCAATGCCTACTGGCAGAAATTCTTTGATTTAAGAGGATAAAGCATACATCACCAGGCAAATGCATTTGGAATAAAAAGGTTGCTTTATGTATAATAAAAACATTAATTCATCAGAAATATATATTCTTATTCTTAATATTATAGTTATAAAGTCATCCTGCATTAGTGTTCCATAATAAATAAAAGGAGGAGAAGACAAACGCTACATTTCTATTTAATTTTGGAATAATGTAAAAGTAATGGAGAGAAAGGATGTACTGAAAAAACTATAAATAGATTTGAGATACCCCACCCCCACCCCAGACCAAAAAAATCCAAGATACCAAGCAAGGACTACAAAACCCATAAAGTCATCCATCACCACTGAAGGGAGGGGTTGCTGGGAACTAAGGGTGGATGGAGTTAAGCAGCCATATCTGGTATATAACTAGACAAGTGGACCTTGGGGGTCCTGGGTTTTTCACGTGTTATTATTGGGGTTCCAGCTCAGTAGAATTGGTAGGGCTCATTCACCAATTTAAATCTCTTTCGCCCTGAGTTATTCCTTTCATTTCCCCTTTTTGTAAATAGACCCTTTATTAACTTTTTTGTGTGTCCCTTAGATGTGAGTCTCATTATAAGTCCCTTTTAAGTGCATAGGTGAGGACCCACACACAGGCCAACTCACTTCACATTGGGGGTGCCCTGGAACAAAAGGACAGAAGTCTGTTTATACTTGGAATGGGGCTAATTTACATCAAGGTATACGTGTCACCCAAGTGCTCTTTATAAGAAACATTTTATTTAGCCCTGCTTAGCTCTATTTCTCATTAACATCACGACTAGTCATTTAAATCTATCTGCAGGGGCCTCCCTGGTGGTGCAAGGGATTAAGCACAGCTCTGTGAAGAAGCATCCACAGCCACTGCAGCGTGAGTTGATCCCTGGCCAGGGAGGTGACCCACGTGGCACAGCAGACCTCTCCTGCCTCCCCAGCTGCTCCCCTCAGCAGTGTATTTCAGTAGATCTGCTGCCTGTTCTGCTCCCTTTCTGTCTCTGGTGGATCTTCTCACCACCACCCACACCTCTGGCCTTACCTCAGTTCTTATATGCATAAATAATTTTTTTAAAATAAAAATAAATAAATATATCTGCATAGCCTATACTTCCTTAACTTTCTTACTAATTAATTGTAATAAGGGTAAGAATTCCAGCAAAAATATCAACTTCTGCCTCTCCCAGAAAATTGCTCATTCCCCTGCACGGCCTTGTCTTCTTGTCTGAAGAGTGTTAGCTTCTGCAAGTAGTGGAGACTCTGCTTAACCCTTAAGTTTTTATGTTCTGCTTTATCCTCCCTTGCAAACAATGACTTCTCACTGAAATACATAAATCATCTTGGGTTTAACAGCCATCTACTGTTTGAGATTTGTAAACTTCTATATTTAAGCAAGTCTGCCTCTTCTTAGAAGTAGCAAGTCCAGTTTTGGCTTGATATGTATGTGAGTTATTTGCTAAATTCCTCAAACTCATTTTGTCTAAAACTGAACTTATTTTTGGGAGAGCCTGAACTTTAGAAAGTCACAGGCTATTATTGTCCAGGCCTGATAATTTTAGCTAGTCTCATCAAAAACTATAGGTTTTTTATATTTTGTGCCTTATCATTTTCTAGTATTTACAAATGTGAATGTGGCCTAAACATAGCTAATCAACTTGAAGAAATTCCTTTTACCAGCAATCATTATACTAACTATAATATTTTTCTTTGCCTACTGGTCATTAACTATCCACAGTTTTAAAATCTGCAATTTAGTAAGAAGCCGATACTTTAATTTTTTTTTCTTTTTAGTTAGGAGCCTAATCTAATATTCTGCTAAGTCTGAGTCTTTGCTGCCTCTGATAGTATTGATTTCAGCATGGAGCAGAAAAGTTGCTGATTGATTTTTCTCAACATTTATGAATATGATATCCATATTCAGGAAACTTAAAAAAGTTGTATTTTCTGACCTTTCTGCTTTCAGACAAGCTACCTCCAGTCTGAGTTTATCCACTTTTCATAGCACATGAGATAATCACTACCTGCCATGCTTTTGAACTTTCTATAATTAAACTTAGGAGGTTGAATGAGCTTTATCCAGCACCAAGTTCATTTGACTTTGAAAAACAGATTGAGGACAAGAACTGATAGAACGTGCACAGCAAGAGCACCACCCTAGTCTCCTTCACCCAGGCATCACTTCTAATTTCCCGGCCATTCTTCCCTCAGGATATTCATGGCAATGTGAAATAAAGCTGAGCTTGGGTGAAAATTCCTAAGCTAAAAAAATCAACGGGTAGAATCCGGAACCCTCCCCTGGTGGCTCAGTGGGTTAAGCAACGCACTGTGAAGCAAAACGCAGCTGCTGCAGCACGAGTTCGATCCCTGCAACCCGCCAGAGGGGTAACCCACATGGCGCAGTAGACCTCTCCTGCCTGGCCCACTGCTCCAGTCTGCTTGTTCTGCTCCCTGCTCTGTCTCTGGTGGATCCTCTCTCCCCCCGCCCCCACCCCGCACTTCTGGCCTGTACCCCAGCTCTTATATGAATAAATAAATAATTTTTTAAAAATCACAGGTAGGCTCCTTGGTCCTGGTCAGTCATGCAGTCCTTCAGGGCCACGTGCCCAGCTAGGCCGGTCCTGCCCCTACGTGACCTTGATCTTCAGGTAACAGAGCCTTGATCTTCAGGTAACAGAGCCTCTGGCTCTAGCCCTGATCTATTCTTTGAGCAGCCTTATCTCAATACCAGTGCTCTTTACTAACTCAATAAGGATAAAAGAGTTTGTTCCAAAACACAGAACTTGAATGAACTTTCACCTACACTTAGATCAAGTATAGGCAATCTACTACCAACACTCTGGGTTACATGACAAGAGAATGTATCAAAGGCAAGTGATGAAACTTCAGGAAAGGCTACCGAACTAGCAGTTAACTTTTCGCTTCTACCATTTCTCTAACGTATTAGTTCAGATTAGCACAGACTATGAACTAATACAGTAGTAAGACTCAGTAGTCAGTACACTTAAAACATATTGCACACTTTTGGGTTTGGAATGTCTGAATCTGTTCTGCCTACATTCCCAGTGCCTGCAATCAGTCCAAGCCATATTATAGGGTATATTATTTGTAATACCTACATCCAAGACCCAGTTCATGTGTGATTGATTATAAACATGGGTACTTTTCTTGCGAAGTCTGGAGATAAGGGTAAACTGCCCAATGTTATCACTATGGACTTTCTACTCAACTGTGCAGAGTAATCTGTTACTATGCAAAATAGACTTCAAGGTATTAGATCTATGTTCAAAGCAGAAAAAAGACAGTGAAGAGGCATCCCCTATGACCTCTGTTTTTTAACCAGGAAAATAAAATTTTCTCTAAGTTAAAGCATGTTCTTTTTGTAACTTATTGATGAAAAAATAAATGAGAAAATGATTAAAAACTTTTAGAATATTTATTTTGAGCAAGATAGAATAAGAAGGCCATTGCAAAGGTATTGGGCGTCCCAATCCACAGTAGTTGCCAAGCAAGAGTTCTCCAAAATTATTATTAGAGGACCTATCAGAAATGTAGGAAAGTCGCTGCCACAATATTTAGTTCAGCTACTGATAAAGATTCTTCAGCAAAAATAGTGTATATGTATTGAATAACGCTGAATGGAATTATATAGACCAAGCTACTAACAGAACTTGATTTATGAGTGATGTTAATGTGGTCAGTCTGTTTTTTATTCTTTATGTGCTTTTTCTGTACCTTCCAAATTTCTCCCATAAAAAGATAATATTGTCAAGATGTATCTTTCAATAGGATTATATATAATTTTATAAGTAAATTTGTGAATACACCAAGAAATCACTAGATATGGAGATAAACATATATATATATATATGAGAAATGATTTAATGAAAAACTATTTCTCCTGAAAATTTGTACACAGCGTATATATCAATTGGAACATGTGTATATAGAGAATGTGTAAGTATATAAGTACAGAAAAAAAGTTTTTCATTATATATTTAATGTTTTAAAATTTTTCAAGCTAATTACAACTCCTATAAAATAACCTCCAATTTAAGACCTTCTGTCCTTTACAAAACCCAAAATCATTTCTCCCAAATTTTATCCTATAGCTACCAAAATTATGACTTCAAAATGAAGACCTTTAATTGCTTTTAGATCCACATGAAAACTCTATTATCTTTTTGCATTTTATTAAATACTCACTACTGTTTCTTTTTGCTTTTCCTGCTTTGCCAGCGTATCACTTGAGCTGCTCTTAATAATTAGCTAATGACATTTGTGATTAGTTTATGAGTATGTCTTTTCCTTTTTCACTATAGTTGAAAAACACTGGCATTACTTTATTTGAACTAAGATTTGATGTTGAAAATAGAGCACCATACCAAAAGTTAGAAAATGATAAATGAGAGAGGAATGTACACCTAACTAACACTGGATGGAGAGGAAATTAGGAGGAGGAAGATGCAGTAAGAACATGATGTAATGTAGAATTTTTTTAAGCAAAATACATACCATATTTATTATAATAAAGAAAATTGTCAATATTGTTCTATGATGAAAGATTCTATTTTATTTTTCTTTCTTTCTTTTTTTTTTAAAGATTTATTTATTTATGCGTACAAGAGCTGGGGTACAGACCAGAGTAGTGGGAGGTGAGAGGATTCACCAGGGACAGAGTGGGGAGCAGAACAGGCAGATGGACTAAAATGCACTGCTGAGGGGAGCAGCGGGCGAGACAGGAGAGGTCTGCTGCGACATGTGGGTCCCCTCCCTGTCCAGCGGCAGGGATCGAACTCGTGCTGCAGTGGTTGCGGTCTGCTTCATAGTGCGCTGCTTAATCCACTGCGCCACCAGGGAGGCCCGAAAGATTCTATTTTATATTATTTTAAAATTCTATCTTAAAAGGAGATATGAATGGCACTTGGAGAATATTTAAAGCGTCTGTCAACATAGGTACTAAATTTTAGGTATGTTACTTATTAGGTATACGTCCCATATAAGCTCATGAGTAAATCAGTTTTTGAAATTTATGATTTTCTAGTTTTGATTACCTCAGAACATTAAAATATTTCAGACTCAAAAAATTCCTCATTTTTGGAGTATTTACCAAATTTGTGACAGGCAGTGATAAAATTGTGCTCTTTAATTTTACTTTGAATGTTGATATAATAATTGTGTTTCAGTTAAGATCCCAGTTTATTCAGATTGTATTTAATTAGAAGCATGAGAAAGAACTGGAGGCTATATTCTCTACTTCAACAAAAATAAATATGTTGTTTTTACAACCAAATCACAAAGACTCTACGTGGCTTATAAAGAAAATCTATTGATATTATGTTTAACATAGAAAATGTTGTTTTATAAATTATTTGTCCTATCTTAACTTTCACCCATATACATGTGTGTATACACACACATATATTAATAAGAAATCTCAAATCTAAAATACAATTTTAGAAGAAGTATGTATAATATAATTTAATTATTCCATGATTTTATTGGAGAAAAATATTGATTGGGATACAAGGAGACATTTTTAATCTAGAGTTGCTCTTTTACCTGAATTTTATTGATGATTATAAAAGTGTCTCAAATGGGCTTAGATTTGTAGCAAAAGAAAATTCTTATAGGAGAAAGGAAGAAAATACCCTTCAATGGCTCAAAATATCAAAGAACCCAGGCATTTAACTTTCAGAAAATTGTTTAACCATGGTACATGGAGGATTAAAAGCTCATCAAAAGCTAAAATTGTGTCCAGATAAATATATGAATGAGTTTGGCACCTTTGTCCATCCATTTAAATTACTTGAAAATGTTTTTGCAGATGAGAATGACCTTGATAAATTATATCTTGAAGAAAAAAATAGGTCGTAAAACTCCTTTTACTTAAACATTAATTTTCATATTAGCACAAGTGTGACCTATTTAAAAAGGAGCAAATTACTAAGGAAAAGATGATAGTTCAACTTATAATCTTTAGTTAGAAACAAGCTATATGGGATATTCTTAGTAACTCTTGAGGATGAAGCATTTTATTTTATTTTTTTATTCAATTAGGGTCCCTATGTTTAAAAGGTAATAACTGAATTAGATTTAAATATTAGATAAGCAAAGGATATAATTTTAACATTATGTCTAATATTCATGAAATACTTATACTAAAATATTACTAATTATTCATCTAAAATACAAATTTAATTAATAGCCTTTATTTTATTTAAAAACCCTTTTAGGGAGGCAAAACAATCATAATCTCCTTTACTATAGTTGTGTATGCACTTAAAACTCTAAGTATCATAATCTAGAAGACATTTTCCCCATTTACATTTTTCTTAACTTCATTTGTCTTTATTATAAAGACTAAATGAAATTTATATGACAAAAGAAAGTGAAAGATGAAATCTTTAAAAATTACCTTCCAATATAGTTGAATATATTATACAGATAATTGAATAAGGGTTTGTCATTTACATCCATAACTATGATGAAGTAAACAGAAGTATCAGTCATTATAATGCACACTTTATACTCTTTATTAAAATGTTGTATTTGGGGCCTCCCTGGTGGCGCAGTGGGTTAAGCAACGCACTATGAAGCAAACCACAGCCACTGCAGCACGAGTTCAATCCCTGCCGCTGGCCAGGGAGGGGACCCACATGGCACAGCAGACTTCTCCTGCTGTGCCCACTGCTCCCCTCAGCAGTGTATTTCAGTAGATCTGCCTGTTCTGCTCCCCACTCTGTTTCTGGTGAATCCTCTCACACCCCCTGCCCCCCACACCTCTGGCCTCTACCCCAGTTCTTGTATGTATAAATAAAATAAATCTTTACAAATAAAATTTTAAAAAAATGTATTTGTTTTCTAACTGGTAACTCTAAATGGAGGCATCCGAAGAATTTTGAAAGACTGGCCAGATAATGTGTGGCCTGAGAAAAATTCTGCAATACTGATCTAAAAATCACTATCTTGGAGTAAAGTCAAGTCAGGGGTGATCTCAGAAATATAGTACTATAGCAGGAGAACTTCCATTTGGAGAAGTTAGTATGTGTAGGTTCATTTCTTCATTTTTTTCTGGACCACTATAAGTTTGTTATGGGCTTTATGTTTTGTTCAGTAGCCTGTTAGCAAATAGGAATCAATACCCTAGAATCTGCAATCAGACCCCCTGTGCTAGACCAGCCAATTTTGTGTCACTGCTAATCTTGGGTCTAGTTCTGTTCACATGTCACACCACGGGTTCCTAGCTCCTACAGCTTTTCTTTCCTGCATCAATAGAAAATGTTTGTTTTCACAACAAAACTTATGTTAGAAAAACATGACATAAATTATCAGCAATTTTATGTGCTTTGTAGAATAATAGAACATACAATATTAGCCTAAAATTGAACTAGTTACCGTTTTTCTACATTTAAACATATAAATAATTTATATTTGCTAGCCTACCTGTTGCATATTATAAAAACTCAAAGGAAATAGATATTATTACTAAATAAAACCATAAATGTCCTCAAAGTTGACCTGCAGGGAGGATATGAGACTTGTTACATCTTCTTTATCTGAACAAAGGAAAAGTCTTTCAAAGCACTACCTTAAAAAAAGCAACAAAATAAAACTGGTAAATTTGGCCCCCTAAAGATTTCTTAGTGTCCAAAAGTATTTTCATGGCTCAGAGATCTACTGAAAACAAGATCTACTGAAAACAAAGTCAACCCAGGGAGTTTAGAAGACTTTAATGAATGAAGCATCTCTAGAAGGATGGAGCTGAGAGAAACAGTAAGGAGATATTAAAGCAACCAGCCATGACCAATGATAAGAAAACGTTCTGCCCCTTTGTTTTTCTTTTTTTACTATTATTTATTTTTTATTTACGCATACAAGAGTTGGGGGTGTAGGCCAGAGGTGTGTGTGGTGGGGTGTGGGTGGTGGTGGTGAGAGGATTCACCAGAGACAGAGCTGGGAGCAGAACAGGCAGACTGACTGAAACACACTGCTGAGGGGAGCAGCGGGAAAGCAGGGATCAACCTGTGGCCAGGGATCAAACTCAGGTGACTGCAGTGGACTGTGGTGGTGGTGATGCTGAGCTTAGCCCCTAGGCCACCAGTGAGGACCTGCCCCTTTCTCAAAGAGCAAGAAAGAAGTGATGCTTCTGGAGCACAGGAAGAGCTACAGTCCTGGAGTGAAGAAAGTCCCTCAGCAGAGATACAGCCACTGCTCGGAATGATTCAGAGCAGAAAAAGACCAACAGAAAATACTACAGCTTTTCGGTCTTCCTGACGCCCTCTGACAGACACACTTCCAATGATGCACAATGATCTTCACATCCTGGGCCTCAAGCCCTATGTTATCTTCTCCCTTTTAATGTAGGCTGAACTTCTGACCACTAGAATATCTCAAAAATTTCATGGATTGGGTATAAAATATTTATACTTCGTTATTGCTAGAGGACTGTCTATTTTGTGCTCAGTTTGAGTAGCTTGATGAAGCATGCTGCCAAGTTAGAGAGGTCCTCATGGAAGAGGAGGCCTGCAGGTAACTGTCAGTAGGACAGATTCCTCAGTCTAGGAGTTCTTGAGGAATTGCACCTGCCAGGGACCACCTGTGCTTGGAAGTGGATCCCTCCTGGTAGAATCTTCAGATGAGACTGAACATCCTAGTCCAATACTTCGATGCCAGTCTTGCCGGAGATCCTGAAACATAGGACACAATTTGTGTATTTTAGTCATCTACCTGCTAAGTTTGAAGTAAATTGTTAAATGATGAGTGTTGCTAAGTACATTAATAAAGATTTTGCACCTAAAAATGAAATGTTCTTCAAACAAATACATACAAGTATGGAAACAACTTTCAAACTCAGCAGTGGTAAAGATTGGATACTTTTTTTTTTTTTTTGTCATGAGAAAAGCTAAATTGCTTTGAGCTGACTGTTAGCAAAAGGCAAATTTCTGGGGTGGGGAAAATCTCCACCTGTTACAGTGGGAAATAAAAAAAAAATGTTTGGTCTTTTTTTTTAACTCAATCACCAAGTGCCCTTAACCACACATTTCACATCCCTTTCACTTGTAAAACACGTTTCAATCCAGGACACTCAATGTCTCATCCAAGCCTGCATCGAACTTGAAGCTCAGGATCTCATGATTTACACTGATCTGAAGATTACTACCTAGATATGGCTCTTGGCCTAGAGATCCAGAAAGTTAAACAGACAAACATTATTTCCCCACACACTCAAAATGCAATAGCAAGATAGGGACAGAATAAGCACATAGATTCTTCCTTCAAATTGAGAACGGAAATAGGTTAAACAGTGTTAAATAGGTCCTGATACATAGCAATTCTGAAATCCTCTTGGGGAAATTATTATAAAGTTTAGGTGCTCTAAGGATTTGTAAACAAATCTATAGATTTGTTTAAAGCCAAGTGAAGGAGCTTCTTATGGCTCCTAGTCTTTGTTCTATTTGTGTCAAGGAGTTCTCTGCTCTGGGTCCTCTAGACTCAGCCCTCTGAAAAGTCCTTCTTTCCTGCAGAAAATTGCCTAAGAATTACCTTCCATTTGCATATGAGTAGCTTTAAGTTCACTTTAGCTCAAACTGGTGACCTTCTCACTAGTACAGTTCCCTAAAGTTTTGTAGCATTTCTATATCTTAGGTTATTTTCAGATTAAATTCCACTTGATTAAACAAACTAGACAAAATCCATGTCCACAGTTATTTTAAGATGTATATATTTTAAAAATAAATTTTAATTGGTTTTCTGATGTAATAAAAGTAATTGTTCTAAAAATGTTCAGATTTTCTAAAATCTAAGATTTTAAAATTCAGATTTTATCTGTGGGTCTATTTGCTAAAATAGGCTTTATTGAAGTATAGTTCACATATGATATAATGCCCTCTACCTGCATCTTTTTAGTGGGTTTGTTGGGGGTGGGGGGAAGACCCTCCTGAATGGATTACACAAATAGGTTATGGACTTTGACCCCCCCCATTCCAGACCTACAAGATCCAAGAACTACAAATCCCATAAGGTCATTATCGAAGAGCAGATCACTGGGACCTGAGGGCGGAGTTAAGCAGCCAGGCTGAGTATAAAAGCAGACATGTGGGCCTTGGGCTCTCTCTTTTCCCTGGGAGCCAGCTCTCACCCATGCCGTTAGGTTCCAACTCTGAGGAACTGGTAGGACATTTACAGATCTGTATCCCTCTCTTCTCCTTGTGTTATTCACTATGCTATTTCCCCTTCTCTTGTAAATAAAACCCTTTACTAACCTTTGTTGTGTGTGCCTGCAGTTGGGGCATTATAAGTGCCGTTCGAGCGTGCGGGTGAGGGCCCAGTCAGGCAAACTCATTTTATATTAGGGCTGCCCTGTAACAGGTTGACCCTACTCTGTACCAGAAGAAATCATTGGCAGATTAAGCACATACAGTTTGTAAGAAAAGGAAGGCACTTTACCTATTATCTTCTCCTCCGCTTGGGCCAGGTACAGGAAAAGTAAGTCCCAAACCTGCCTTCCATCCAAATCTAGCAGTATCTTATAAACTCATAGAGTAAGCCAGATTCCTGAGCTGGTTGTGATATTTCTCTGGAGAGTGATTAAGAAAGAGATCATTGCATATGGTGTAGACTTGCTTCTCTCTGTTCCTCCCTGCCAAGTACAGCTATTAACGCCAGAAATCATTCAGGGACATCCAAAGGCAGATCCTGGAAGTGTAAACAGGTAGACAAACTTGTTAGGGATCCATGGACTCGAGGAACAGCAGCAGGGTGTTCTCCCAACTGAGGACAGCAGCGCCCACCGTTGCTTTATTAGTCACCTTCAGCTTTGCAGCAGAAGGCAGCTCAGAGACTAAATCAAACCACTACCAGTGGGCATGAACAGGGTGGTCCTCAGGAAAAGGGGAAGTTCCAGGATCCCCACCTGACCCAAAGGAGGATGGAGCTGAGCAGGGATATGAAGAAGCTGAGGAGACTGGAAAAAAAAAAAGTAGGAAGGAAGCAGGATGGAGAGCAGCAAGGAGATCTGGAGGAGGCACGTGGAACAGAGGGACATGTGAAGAAGCTGCACTCGCTTCTTGGTCCTGAGCTGGTTGGAACGGGTGTGGGTGAGAGACCTGTGGGGAGGTTAACAATGGCAGCTTTCATCTTGGTTTTGATTTTGCTCTTTTCTTCCCAGATTTGTCTGACTCTTTCTGACCCTTTTCTCTGGGTCGCCACTGAGAGGTGCTTTAGACTTGCGGCAGGCTTTGGGGCCTTCCTTTGGGCCAGTCCTATTTGGCTGGACTTTTACCCACGAGGGGATGGGCAACTTGGGGTGCTTGATTTAGCAACTATATCCTTTGTCTTTTCTGTATTGTTCCCTAATTGTATTGAAGTTCCTTTCCATTAAAGGCCTTACATGTTTTTCTTGATGTGATGGATGGCAGAACCCATTTAGAGTGGGCAGACTTGGGGGCTCTGAGGTGCTCCTCTCCCTGCCCTATAACGGGCAGATCCAGCAGCACAGAAGGGTGATGGCTCGGCAGCCCTGCTGACAAGCAGCACGCGGGAAGCACACTCATTCTTCTGGGACTGTATTCTCCGGAAGGGGACAGAGACCAAGTGATCATGTGGAGGATCAGTGAAAGTGATCAGGCTTTTCCGCCCTCCCGCCATTGGTGTGATGATGGACACCTGCGGTCCTCCACGCATGCCTGATGGCCGACACCTGGAGTAGGGTGTGGGCATGCGCAGGTGGGCGCACCTGGGCTGAGACACGTGATATATAAGGATGGCATCACTAGGACGCCGTAGAGAGAGCATAAGCAGTAGAGAGGAGAGAAGGCCAGAAGAAAGAGAAGAGTAAGGAGCAGAGAAGCAGGCCAGAGAGCCCAGAGAGTGAGGTTCACTGGGGCTAGGGGGCTGCCAGCCGTGTACTTGGTCACCTCTGATGTAAAGAAAAAGAAAGCCTGAAAAAGCCACCGAGGGCTCCAGGACTCCTCCTTACCTGTTCGCTTGGACGGTGGAGAACCTGCCCTGCGTCTTCCTGGCACTATATCCGACATGCATTGCCGGCAGAGGGGATCCTGCTGTAACAGGCCTTGGCCAAGAATGCTCCAGCCCTCACAGCCAGGTGGACATCACCATGAGCCCTGGAAAATACCTCCTTTCTGACTGGGCTGAGAGTCCTCTCCCCAACAAGAGCCCCTGGGGCAGTGGGGGGGCCTGGGGAGTCCCTCCACAGAAAGCACCCAGCCCAGGAAGCAAAGTGATCCTGGAACGCACCAGTCAGCCTTCTTGGGAAACGCCTTTCTCCCCCTCAGAAAGCACCAGTGGAGACCAACAGAGCTGCTGTAATGCCAGATCCATCACGCTGACCAACACAGCACTGGAAAGGCTCGGAAGTTAAAGTTCCTTCTGGACCATAAGCAAAGAAATTGGGCCAGGACATCCATGCTAAACATAAAGAGGTGACTACCAGTCAAAATTAATCAAGCTTTAGAATTAAAGGAGCTTCAGAATCTTCTGCCATAAAAGCCAAATGGCCAGGATACCATAAAAAAATCACACAGCACACCAACAACCAGGAAAACCACAACTTGAAAAAGAATATACAATTAATTGATGTCAACACTCAGCTAAAAACCTTAAAAGGATTTTTAGAGTGACCAACATAAAATGATTTCAGCAGTTACACATAAACTTGAAGCAAATGAAAAAAAAAAAAAACCCTCCTCAAATAAATATATTTTAGAAAGTGGACATTATAGAACTGACAATTACAACAGCATTTTTAAAACATTTCTGAATGGACCAATACTAAAGTGAAAATGACACAGTGGAGTCAGTGAACTTGAAGGTAAATCAATAGACTTTGCTATCTGCGTGACAGAGATAATCAACAGAACTTCAGGGAACAGAAGGACAATAATAAAGGATAGATTTTGTATCATTGCAGTCCCAGAAAAAGAGATGGTGAAGGTAAGTGAGGATAAAATGATATTTAAAAAATAATAATGGCCACAAACCTACCAAATTTGCCAGTATGTTTCTTACTGAGCCCAAGTTCTCAGCTGCCTGCCTTTCATAAACCAAATACAAGAGAGAAGAACTGGGGCTTAGGGAAGCTCAGTATTATCTTAAAAATGGTATTTCTGGGAGATGGTGGGTTCAAACCCTAGAAAAATCATCTCCCCTACTAGGGCTCAGAAGGGGTTATAAAAAAAATAGAGTTTCAGCAGATTCCAGCTGTTATCTCCCTGATGGCATTTGGGTGAATCGCTCTGGTGCCACAGGTGTTCTGGATCTTGTCTATTTAATTCATCTGTCAACAAAGAAACTCAGCAGGGGAATGCTGGAGGTTTGTTCAAGGTCTTTTAGGCGAATTTATATGGTAATGATCTAAGCCACTCTAAAACTTTATGGTAATGGCTAACTAAGGTAAAAAACTTTTTCCTTGGTTATGTTTTATTTTTGCACCTTCAAAAAGTCATAAACCTGCAGATTCAAGATGCTAAGAGTAACTAAAAGACACCCACATGAATACACAGCATAATTAAACTTTTAAATACTAAAACGTGTGTAGGGGAATCTTGAATATATCCAGGTAAAAATGAAACATTACAGTGAGTGCATATTCAAATGATGGTGCATTTCCATTGAAACTCTCAGGAACAGAAGAACATGGCATGCCAGTTAGCTATAAATTCTACATCTCACAGAATTACTCAAGAGTAAAGGGAAAGTAAAAACTAAAAGAATTTGTCATTAATGACCTTGCTATGACAGGATGGCTAAAGGAAACTCTTCAATAAATAGGAAATGCGAAAAGAAATAATCTTGGAGCAATGGCAAGAACAAGGAGAGACAGAACTAGGGAAAGAACAATAATGTAGGCACAGAATCTCCTCCTGTAAAGTACCGAGTTTCCATGGGCACCCCAAAAGAACAAAGAGCGGACACAGGGCTGCAATGGTCATGTAGAGCTTTAGTTACGCCAGCATGCTGGGGCCGACCGTTCAACCGTGACACGCAGGTCTGGCTGAGACAATCGACCCGAGAGGAAGTAGAGGTGAACTTTTATAGCCAATTTAGCCAATAGGCTGAGAGATCAAAGCCCGCACAATGAGCACAGCAAATAGCTTTAAAAAGAGACATGTTTCAAAAATTTAAACTTATAGGAGATCCATTTTTGGGCGGGCTCAGGCTTCTGCCCCATACCTGGGTGCACATTCTACGATAACATTGTTTCATAGCCCTGCCCTTAACTGTCCAGGAGAGCCTAAGGTATGGGATCAGCTGACCTAGTAGATACTAAGGTAACATTCTTGTTTCATCCGCCCTGCCCTTAACTGCCCAAGAGAGCCTAAGGTATGGGACCAGCTGACCTACTAGATGAGGCCTGTAGGTCGTTTTTCAAATTTCAGTCAGCTAAGTTCAGACATAAACTCTGACTCTAACACTCCTTGTGAGTTTTATAAATCATATCTGATTGAAACCAAAATTAAGACACCATTCTGATACTGAACACAGTATATAAAAATGGGCTTGGTGAAGGGACCTAAATGGAAGAAAAGTTTTCATGCTTCACTCCAATTTTTAGTAAAGGAGAATGAAGACAGGAGATTGGTATTGCTATAAAAAGACACAAGAACTATCTTTCTGGTGGTGTGACTTTTATATTTTGTGATGGTGGATAAAGAACTTACATGTGTGATAAAATGGTACATACAAACATACAAATGGATACAAGGGAACTGCATGTATCCAAATAAATCTTGTGAATTTTATCAGTGACACTGTCCTGTTTATATATATTTCTATATATATATATTTCTAACATGGTATTGTTACAGGGTAGGGAGAGGAGTATTTTAGAATTTTTAAACTTGCTTTTTTTTGAATGGGCTTTATTTGCTGTATTAAGATAAATGTATAAAACTTTTAATGGAAAGGAACTTTAATATAATTAGGGTATAATACAGAAAGGATAAAGAATATACTTATTAAGTTAAGTATTTAAAGTTATTTTTTTTTGATGGTAAAAGTTTAGTTAAATAGGATTGGTTTAAAGTAAGGCTTAAAAGCTTGTTACACATTTAAAGAACTTTTTAGTAGAGACTTATAGAAAAGGGTTAGATAAACTTGGGAGGAAAAGAGTAAAATTAAAATTAAGATGAAAGATGTTATTGTTAATTTTTTTACGGGTTTCTCACCCACATCTGTTTTATCTAGTTTAAGACTAAAAAGTAAGAGCAGTTTTTTACATGTTTTTTTGATCTATGTATTTTTTCTAGGTTTTCTTGCTGCTCTTTATTTTGTTTTTTGGTTTTTTTCTTTCCTTCTGTCCTCCTTGCAGATTTTTTTTTTTTTATTGTTTATCTTTATTAGGGTAGAACTGGGATTTGGAATTTGGGGGGGATCTACCCTGTATCATGGGGGAAAACTGGGTAAAGTTTCATGGAATCTGTATTGCTTCTTGCAACTGTGTGTGAACCCAGTTATCTCACAACAAAAACTTAAAAGAAACGACCCAGTCATTGTCCCAAGTATCCTATAAACACCCTTCTAAAGTTTCCTCCAGTTTAGACTTTAGACACATGTGTTAAGATCATGTTCTCCTGGTGGCATTAAATTTAGTAAACTTAGTTTTCCCTAATTGAAAAGAGAAGTGGAAATCACTGATATGTACATACATTCTCAGGTTTCCAGAATTTTGCAAATACTTCCTACATTATTACCATATTTTCTTTTAGTCACCAGCCTCAGAAAGACTTGACTTGTTAAGCGAACATTCTTATGAGATAGTGTGTCAAAAGCCTGGAAACTCAGCTCAACATCGGGGTCTTTAGGATAAGTAAGAATCAGTTTTCATGAATCTTTTTAAAATTGGAAACATTCTTGGGGCCTCCCTGGTGGCACAGGGATTAAGCACCGCACTGTGAAGCATCTATAGCCACTGCAGCACCAGTTGGATCTCCACCCAGGGAGGGGACCCATATGGCACAGCAGACCTCTCCTGCCTCGCCCGCTGCTCCCCTTACCTCAGCAGTGTGTTTCAGTCAGTCTGCCTGTTCTGCTCCCCACTCTGTTTCTGGTGAAGCCTCTCACCCCCCCACACCTCTGGCCTATACCGCAGCTCTTCTATACATAAATAAATAAATCTTGAAAAAAAATAAAATATCTCTATCATCTATCTATCTGATCCATCATCTATCTATCACTTAAACAGGCAAGCCAACACATAGGCCAAAATATGTACAAAAATTTAATGTACTTAAGTCTTACTTATTTTTCAGATGACTGCTAGCTATTTGGTGGAGGGATATTATAGTGACTCTTAAATTTCTTTTTTGTTCTTTTAAACACAAAGTCCAATTTTTTAAGATGTGGCATTTCTTCAGTGTAGTCTCCTTGCCTGTACTATTAGACCATCCTTCTCTTTAGCATCACTGGAGAACAGTCACTTCCTTTCTAGATCCCATTTCTCTTCCCTTGTTGTCTCCTCCTGTGGCCTCTGGCCCCTTTACCACTTTTGCTTCACTCTATTTGGAAACACAAGTTTTTTTTTTTTTTGAAACACAAGTTTTTAATGGGTCACCATCATGGAGAAGATTTGACATGTCTGAGGAATGCATCTGTTATACGGTTAAGTATTTTATACTTTAATGAGGGCTCCTTCCTATCTCTTTTTCTTTTATCATAATGAATACATTTAACTATTTCTTTATCCTAATTAGGACATGATCTTTCTTACCAATGGTGTGTGTTTTCCTTAAGAAGTGAAAAGGAAAAGGGGGTGGGATGGAGGAAGTCACTCTTTAAGTACAGACGTTGGCTTATCCATTAGATGCATTCTACATATTTATCTAAAGAATATTTCATAATCAGATAAAACATCAGGTGCAGCTCACACTTCCCAGAAATATAAATGATTACAACATTGACTGTGTAAGCACAGATAAAAACTTTGGATTTGACAACAGAAAGGATAGTAAGTAATTATGAATTCTGTGATTTTTAAAAAAAGATTGATTTATTTATGCATACAAGAACTGGGGGAAAGCCAGAGGTAAGGGAAGTGAGAGGATTCACCAGAGACAGAGTAGAGAACAGAACAGGCAGATCAACTGAAATACACTGCTGAGGGGAGCAATGGGTGAGGCAGGAGAGGTCTGCTGCACCATGTGGGTCCCCTCCCTGGCCGGGGATCGAACTCATGCTGCAGTGGCTGTGGATGCTTCATAGTGCAGTGCTCAACCCCTTGTGCTACCAGGGAGGTCCCAAATTCTGTGATTTTGACCTTGAGTTTTGGCACTAAACACATTTTGTATTTCCATGAATCTCATGATACAAATATAGTAGAAAAGAAGCAAGATCAAACTTGTTTATTTTGATCTTATTTTTGCATTATGATTAACATAGAACAAGCTAAGAAAGAAACTTGATATAGGAACTAGAATTAGTATTGCTCTGATATGAGATGTTAATTAACCAAGCAGATCATTATTAAGTTTCCTTTAAAGTCTTGGTAGCGTACTAAAAATGGAGTTCCCATATGATCCAGCAATCTCATTCCTAGGAATCTACCCAAAGGACACAAAAACACTAATTCAAAAGAACACCTGCACACCTATGTTTATTGCAGAACTTTTCACAATAGGCAGGCTATGGAAACAACCCAAACGTCCAAAAAAAGATGACTAGATCAAGAAGACGTGGTATATATACACCATGGAATATCACATAGCAATCAAAAAGCACAAACTCATGCAATTCACAGCACCATGGATAGAGCTAGAAGGGATTATGCTGAGTGAAATAAGTCAGAAAAGGAAAAATACTGGATGATGTCAGTCATAGGAGGAATGTAGAGGAAACAAAAAAGGGACTTAGGGGAAAAAATTACAATAAATAAAGAATAAAATCAACAGAGAACTAGAAATCTGAGACATTCCGAGGGGAGGAGGAGGGAGAAGGAACAAAAGGGGTGGGAAGAGCACAAGGGACTGTGGAGATGGTGGACAGGTGAGTTGGTGATGGGAATTCCACGGGGATGAGAAATACACACTGCACAAAAATTAAAAATATTGTAAAATATATATTATAATAAAAAAATAAAGTCTTGGTAGCGTAAGGAAGCAAACCAGAAGCTGAGTCGATATTGCCACAGAGTTCAGAAACAGATGAATAGCTGGCCAGGTAACACAAAATTTTAAACTATAATAAATAATGGCCTTGCTTTGCTTCCATGTCTTCTCTATAAAGTCTTTCCAGTAACTTCTGTTAGTGGCCATCTCCTAACCACTTCTAGTTTACTGTTGCTATTTTTAACCACCTGGTCAACACCTTAGCAGCAGCACACCAGTAAGGAGAAAGCTAGAAAACAGACCCAACAGCCAAGTGTTACTTTCCTAATATAGACCAAATATTGTCCTTGGCATTTTGTCTCCAAATTACCACCCCCTCCCCCTACCTGAACTTCAAGTCAACAACCTGTGCTTTGTTTGTATGAGATTGAATTCCCTGATTAGAAACAAAAATTTTCACTCAACACTCAAGGCTCAGTCTTTAATAGCTTTTATTTTTTCTTTAACAGTATGAGTAAGAATACCAGATACTTGGTGAATTTGACTTACTTGATTTATTTTGCTCTTTTAAATTTGTATAATATTGTATTACTACTGTAACAAATTTCCACATACGTGATGGCCGAAAACAACACACATTTATTTGCCTCCAGTTCTGGAGGTGAGAAATCTGAAATCAGTTTCACTGGACAAGGTGTCATGAGGGAGGGCTGTGCCTTCAGGAGACTGAATAATGCAGCAACAATAGATCTCTCTCTCTGTCCCACCAGAGA
The DNA here is from genome assembly GCA_019455555.1 of Galemys pyrenaicus. Classification (NCBI taxonomy): domain Eukaryota; kingdom Metazoa; phylum Chordata; class Mammalia; order Eulipotyphla; family Talpidae; genus Galemys; species Galemys pyrenaicus. The sequence goes on along the minus strand of JAGFMF010011464.1, from coordinate 8,651,354 downwards.
CACTCTCCTGTTTCCTTTGTTTTCCCTCTAGGCTTAGTAAACTGTGCCTTTTTACATTCCAAGGGAAAAGAGCTTTGCTGCAAAGATAACATCAGAATTGCTGACCAGGAGAGCTGACAGTAAAAGCAAGCTGGCGTCACCCAATCCCTTGTGTTACAAGGACAGCCCTATTGGTCCTCACTGGCTCTCCCTTCTCCTCCCCTGTAATTCTAGACTGATAGACCAGCAGTATGTCAGGTTGGTGTCTTTCAGACACTAGTCTGCTGCCCTCCTCAATTGTTGACAAATTAAAATACTTTGCTTCTCCTCAAGTAGTTTCCTTTTATTGGTGAAGGGAACCAAGACTGCTTGACACGCCAGCATCATGAGAGGAGATCTGGGTATCATCCCAGAAGCTATTGTCCCATGTTCCCTTCCTCCTATTTTCAAAATGCATCACTCCTATTCCATCATCATTTTGACCTCGCAACACTGACTCCTTCTAAGGACCGTTATGATGACACAGGGTTCCACTGAAAAACCCTTGAATATTGAAATATCTCAGGAATCTTAATTTGATCACATCTAAAAAGCCTCTTTTTTGATAGAAGGTAATATTTACAATTATAAGACTGTAAGGTGATCCTATTTTGGTGTTTACCATAAAGGTGCTTCATGTAATGAAGAAACCGTTAAAAAAGGAAAAGAAGGAAGGGAAAGAGAGAAGGCAGGCAGGGTGGGTGAGAGAAAGAAAGAAAGAAGAATGAATGGGAGGGAGGGAGAGAGAGCCCAAGTAAGGAAAGCAATGGGAGAGAGAGAGAAACAATAAGGGAGATTTTACAACACAATGAAGCATGAAGTTCTTTGATGACACGCAGAAAGAAGCAACCCTTCATTTTAAACAGAAGAATTTCACATTTTAAAAAAGAGATATAATTTCCTGATATAAAAGAAGGGTGGGGGGATAACACAGGTAACACAAAAGCTATCCAGTTTGTTAAGTAATCAAAAAGAATACATATTACTCAGGGAGAATTTTAGAATGCAGGGAGAAACAATAAATCCCTGTTGATTTCAATTCAAGTGGAAGCCCAAATGGCAACAATCCTCCACATCATACTTTTCCTGTCCATTCCCACTGCTCACACACAGCACTCTGGCATAAGCTTGGTGGATCCTAGTGGAACGTTTAGTTAAGGAGGAGAGTGCCACCATCTGCATGATCTCAGCAATAACAAAACCAAAGGATGCTGCAAGGGAGGGTCCTGTTATATTGTGTTACAACTACAGCAATGCTGGGTTGTTTGAAAACTGCCTATGTTTTGAGAGATATAAAGGGTTATAAAAACAGCGAATAGATTCACCATCTAGGGATACTGTCCTTATCAAAGACTCATTCCCTTCCATATGCCAGACAGACAAAAAAAATTAAGTTCAACAAAAATAATTACAACATTAATTTAGTCTCTGTAAATCCTGGCTAGAAATTTTTTTTTAGGTTAAACACATGCTTTTAATAGAGCAACAGTGTTAATTATTCATAATTCATATATATGATTTGAGCTCTCTTGGCATATCATTAAAGTAATCATGAATATGTATTTGTGAAACATATTTTCATCATAGCTCATGATTAATAGATGCTTCTACAAATGCTTGTAATGTAGTCTTTCATTAACATTACTGAGCTAAATGCATTTTCTAGAAAGAGGTCTTAAAATGCCATGTGATATACGCAAAATAATTAAACTAAATTTTAACATTGGAATTTGTTAAATAAGGATTATGAGAAAAATATTCATGAAGCACAAAATGAGGAGAGTATTATTCAAATAAAACAGAAAAGAGTTTCTATTTTTGTGCCACGGAAGGGGGAGAATTTGAAAAAGGACATAAAACTGCTTTAGGTTTTTCATCTCAAGATAAGCAACAGATCATTTCCAGAAAGTTAGGAGTTATTTCCATTAAGGGCAAGTGCCAGTCACATCAGTTAATAAAATGACGGTAGACATTGAGCAGTTAGAATTTTCTGTCTTTCTATGTCTTTCTTACTCACACTCACACACACAAAGCTACAGACCTCAGATATTGTGATACTATTTAAAAATAGCATATATAATTAGAGTGTACACTAAACTAACTCATTCTAAGTCATTTGATTTAGATAACATGTCATTCACATAAACCAAATTATTTTCAGGAAACAAAAAGAGAAGAGACAAGATAGAGATGACATTTTACAAAATATTTTATGAATGACAATCCAAAAGTGTATATAAGTTAGATGTCTTTGTTTTCTTCATTTCTCAAGTATATCTCAAGAACCCATACTAATGAACAAATTACCAACCAAGACATTTTGTTAGTTTCTGCACAGTTCAGTCTAACAGTGTACCATGGAGAAGCCATCTTTCGTCAAAACTACAAAATCTTTTCAAATGAAATGTTAAGTACCACAGCTCATGCCCGGAACCTCAAATCCAATCTCGGCTCTTTTTGTTTCTCCCCCACATTAGGCTTCAGACTCCGGAACTTAACTGAAAACCTTTTCCAAATTCAGCATTTGTAAATTTGTCCCATTTTCTCAGGGTTCCTATGTCACCGCTAGTTAACTGGGAAGATTAATTCCAGCTGTGAGGTGGTAAAACCTGATAATACTATGCTTATTAAATTGCACTCTGGGCTGGAGGACAGCAAAGCCACAGGAAAGATATGAAGCATTACCATTGATTTGAAACTCTCAAAATACTTTCATAATCTCATATTTTTCCCTAAAAAAAAATTCTATGATATTCATGTATTACCAGCTAAGAACCAACATTATTTCATGATTATGAAAGTAATAGTAGAAAATTCTTATTATTTTAAAAAATAAAAGATTATGTGAGGAGGTAACTGAATTATGGGTAAAAATTTATTTATTCTAAGAATATCAGGAATGATCCCTGAATCTCATCCTATGGTAAGCCATCATTTGTTAGTCAAAATCCCATTTGAAAGAAAAATACTGTTTACTGAAAATTGATGATATTTATAAAGTAGACTTCTCTATTCAGTAAATATTTTTGGCAGAATCATTGTTGTGTCCCATGAGTATAAAACATTTTAAATTTTGCAGGGAAAAATATACAACTAACTTTTTTTCACATTCAAAGACCTAAGGAACGAATTTTGGTAGTTTTGGACTGTCTTAAAGGCCCATTTAATCACCGCATGGTTCATTGAATAGAGTGCACCATGTTAAGATGGACTCAAACTAAATCAACTGAAAAACAGTAGATTTGTTGATATGGTTTGTGTCATATGTAGTATAGTATATGATATATGTATCCTATATAGTATAATTCACCCCAGATTTAACAGGACTTTTATTTAATAGAACTTTAACAATCCAAATAGACAAATAAAAAACTACTAAAATTCAGATTTCTCCATTATCTGTCTCTGAGGAAAGGACAAGTCTAAGCAATTCACAGGTGAAGACTATTGCAGGAATGTTTTATATATTTGCTTTTGTTTTCAAATACTGTAGTATAAACCATTTGTAATTAAGCAATTTATGTGCTAATTCCAGATAGAGGGACGCTCCCTCTAGCTTTAGAGTCAGCAAGGCCCCCATTTGGCACAGTTTTTTTCCTTAGTTTAGAGAACTCAATGTACTTAGACAAAAGATTGCATTTTTTTTTTTTAACAAACAAGGAAAACTCCAGTTTCATACAGCTGATTATCCCCCAGATTTGGGTAGCTCACTCATCAAATTTACAGTATGAAATGCAACAGCTGCCTGACATAAAGCTCTGTTGCAACACAATTATAAATTGATAAAACAGGTATAGCTTCTACTTTTTCTTCAGTCTGGCTGTTAAATAAGAGAATCATCTGATATATAATTCAAATATACCAGTTACCTCATTGGTTAAATTTTACCAAACTTAGCTGTGTAAAGGGAAACTTATATGTAGTGTTTGAAAGTGATGAATTATTGATTTTTTAATTTTAAAAAACTCAGAAGGTGCGTATCATAAAGAATCGAGGAGAGACAATTTTGGGTGTTTTTCTTTTTTAATACTGCTGCCATTTCGGTTTACAGTTTTTGACAGTCTGCAAGGTTTTCTTCTAAAACCATGTAATTTATTCTAAAGGTCATATTTGTAATGCAAACCTCCATAGCACCTGGTGCTTAGTAATAATGGATTTACATGTGCAACTACTACCATCATTATCCTACAGAGCAGAATGAGGGGTACTCCAGGAGCCCCAAAACTCTAAATATATTCTGCCATCCCACTAGATCAAGACAAAACATACTCTATGCTTAAGACCTTCAATAGAAAATAACTTTAATACAATTAGTGTGCAATATACAGAGAAAGAAATAATAGCTAAAATAGCTTCCACGTGAAACACCCAAAATTATCTATCCCCTTTGTGTAAATGTCCAGCCATACAGGACTGGTCTAAAGCAGGACCACTGAGACCCAAAAGCTTGCACAGGTCTAAGGCAGCTTCTGGTGCGGACCTGTAGGAAAGGGGCAGAAGGGGCCTGGCACATCCAGAAGAGAAAGCAAAATCAAAATCCAACTGAAGATAAAGGCTGCCATTGTCAGCCTCCCCACAGATCTCTCATCCAAGTCTCTCTCTATCCATATTCTCCTTCCATGTCCTCCAAGTCCCTGGTACAAGTCCAAGGCCAAGAAGCAAGCACAGCCTCTTCACATGTCCCTCTGCCCCTCTGACTAACGTGTCTCCTCTCTAGTCCTCATGAGCTTCTCTTCCCTGCTCGGTCCCATCCTTCCTTAAGGAACCTGGAACTTCCCCTTACCCTGGGAATTGCCCTGTTACAATTTCTCAGATTGTGGCAAAACTTTGCAATAGTTTCCCTTTGCTGTAGTAGTTCTCTGCATCACTACATATTGTCCTTATATTTGCCCATATTGATTAGTAAAGGTAATGCAAGACAATATTTAATGAACTCATGGCAGCCAATAATAAAAGAAGGAAAGCAGGGAAAAGGAAGAAGAAGGGGAGAATGACCATTTGAATAAAGGGAGGGAGGAGGAGGAAAGAGAGACTAAGATAGAGAAGAAAATAGAAATGTTATTATAGTGATGGACACTGGAGGTACCTGCAGAGGACCTATGCATGCAAATCTTACCTAGAGAGATGGAGGAGTCCATTCAAGGGAGTTGATGGGACTTTGTGGGTACTGGTAATATACTGGTTTGCTTAGGGGAGATCATAGTGAGCTTCAATTTGTAACAGTTTATCAAACTGTACACAAATGATATGTGAACTTTTCTGTGTAGGTATTCTATTGCACTAAGAACTTTAAAACAAAACATGTGCTACAGTAGAACATGCTTAATCTGCTTTAAGTTTACCTGGATGAAGGGCCCTTGAAATTGACTGAAGGAATTGGGCAATTATAACCAAAAGTAAACAAAAAAACTCAACAAGACCAAAAAGCCAGGATAAACCAAAGGGACCATGGGGGGGAGAGAAAGGGGGGAGGGCAAAGACGGGGATGAGGCCAGAGGGTGCATAAGGGACTGAGGTGATGGTGCACGGGTGAAATGGTGGTGGGTACTCCCTGGGGACTACAAATGATGTCAAATATAATTAATAAATACAAAAAAATAAAAAAAAGTAAAGGAAATTTGGCCAACTCCAAAGTTAAAAAAAAAAAAGAGATTGACTGAAGGCCATCTATTACTTCATAATCAGATATCACCTTTTCTTATCATAAAAAAGATAACATTGAAATGCAAAGCTTAGGTTTCAATGACAGCAGTAGTTCATTAATAAGTTAGTGATCTTAGACAAGTGCCTTGAAGCTTCCAACATTATTCTCTATTTTGGAATATTTTATAGGATTGTTTGAGGAGTATCATTTTTGATATTTTTCTCCCTTTTCAAAATACATCTATATCTCACACCAAGGCTTAGAGGAGAGAGGACTATTCCAAATACTTTTTCATATACCTTGTCTGAGAATTCAGACAGATTTTATTTGATTTGGATAACAAAAGCAATGGTTATTTCATATAAGTGTCACTATGTCTCTGTTAAATTTTTTTTTTAAATTTAGCAATAGTCCTAACATATAGTAAACAGCCAACCAAGTAAAATGTGTCCCTATGTCCCTACTTTATAGATGATGAGAATGAGTCACAAAGAAGTTAAAACAAACATTCTAACCATAGCTAAGTGGTAAACACAATGCGTACTAAAATGAGTTACTTATGATACCTTTATGCTGTATAACACTGTTGACTATATGAATGTTAAACTATAAATGCGCTTAGAGGGGCCTCCCCCTGGTGGCTCAAGGGGTTAAACACTGCTCTATGAGGCATCTGCAGCCACTGCAGCACCAGTTCCATCCCTGGCCAAGAAGGTGACCCACATGGCGCAGCAGACCACTCCTGCCTTGCTTGCTGTTCCCCTCAGCAGTGTGTTTCAGTACATCTGCCTGTTCTGCTCCCCACTCTGTCTCTGGTGAATCCTCTCCCCACTAGCCCCACACCTCTGGCCTGTACCCCAGCTCTTGTATGCATAAATAAATAAATCTTTAAAAATAAATGCTTAGAAAGCATTACCTTACCTCCTCTAGACTAACTTTAGAAAATGCAGGCATTCGTTATGTTCCTGTTACCTGTGTTATTTTTTAAGGATTCAAGAAAATTGCAAAATTAATTTAACTCATGGACAATAAAGAATTAAAACAATATGAAAACCTGTCATAATGAAGATCCTTAAACTTAAAAATAAGGAACACAGACTATCAGTGCTAAAAACACGGTGAGGTTTTTGAGGTGGTTGAGAAGGCGCTATGAACTTTGAACCAGAATTTAAGAATGCATAGAACAGTTAGAACATTTTGTGAAAAGCTTAGAGATCTGGGAAAATAATATGTATAAAGGCCCCGCAATCTGGAAGTGGCATGAACACACAACAGGACACTGTTCAGCTAGAAGGAAAGATGAACCGTTCCCATGTACAGCAAAATGGAGCAGCTATGCAAAAGAAGAAAGTCAACATATGAAGGCAATTAGTGGACAGTCTCACATACGTGGGGAATATAAGGAAACATAGTGGATGGACTGACAAAGCAAAATAATTATAAACTAGCAGAGATTGATAACCTAGGTGAGGTTTCTGAGGCTAAAAAGGAGGGGTAAGGGAAAATGGCTCAAAGAGGTATAAAGGATGGTGGTGGGAAAAAATGATAATATTTGATTTATTACATGTACACATATACTTTCATTTACTTTTGTATAAATTCATTTATTTTTAACTGAGGTAATACTTGGATAGCCGCATCAGGTATCACCATCATAGTGCACCCACCACCATAGTCCACTGACTTTCCTTTACTCTTTGCACACACTTTTAAGATTTATATTTATTTATTTATGCATATAAGAACTGGGGTACAGGCCAGAGGAGCAGGAGGTTAGAGGATTCGCCAGAGACAGAGTGGGGAGCAGAACAGCCACATCTACTGAAATACACTGCTGAGGGGAGCAGCGGGAGAGACAGGAGAGGTCTGCTTCGCCATGTGGGTCAGCTCCCTGTTGGGGGATTGAACTCATGATGCAGTGGCTGGTAGCGCTGAGACTTTAACCCCTGTGCCACCAGGGAGGCCCCTTCACACACACTTTACAAGAAGGAATTTGATTTTTTTATAAATACCTCACAATCTGGCCACAGTTTTTATCTCCAGCCTCTGATCTTCTTTTATAGTCTGTGGGACCTTTCACTCTCCATCCACAGTCAAACTTTCAATCACTTTAGTCCCCAAAATGTCAGATCCTTTCGGGACTTGTCTTTGGCAGAGATTCGTTTACTTGCCTGTAATCACTCTGCTCACTCTGGCCCATTTCACTGAAAATTTATATCTTCCCTTCAACTTCCAGAGTCAAATGTACCTTCATATGTTCCTAAGAAAAATACAGCAACTTCCTCTTCCGCTGCTATACAGCGCGTCATAGTACACTCTGTTTTCGATGGTGTTGCCTGCACGCTCCTCTCCACATGTCCAATGCAGAGCCTCTAATAACTACATCTGTATCATTTCAACCCGACCCAAAGTTTCGTTTTCCGCTTAACTGAGCACCACCCAAATCTTATTTAAATACTCACTAAAGCTCTTTAATTCTTTTAAAACTGCATATCTAATGCACGATTCCAATTTCCTTTTACATTTCTAAAGAGACCTAATCTAAAATCCTCTTTGACTCCCATTTTCAGTCCTCCATCTTTTCCCATTCCCTGACATAACCAATAGCAAGTCTTTTGGTGCCTATTTTCTAGTTCCTTTTTTTTTTTTTAACCCTTACTTGGTGCATATTTGTGCTGTTTCAAATTATTCTTTAAAAAAAAGTATGTATATGAGAACTGGGGTACAGGCCAGAGGTGTGGGGGTGTGAGAGGATTCACCAGAGACAGAGTGGGGAACAGAACAGGCAGATGTACTGAAATACACTACTGAGGGGAGCAGCAGGCTAGGAAGGAGAGGTCTGCTGCACCATGTGGGTCACTTCCCTGGCAGGGGATCGAACTCATGCTGCAGTGGCTGTGGCTGCTTCACAGAAAGGCTTAACCCCTTGAGCCACCAGGAGGTCCTGTTTCAAATAAATCTTGTGCCTGTTTTTATTTGGTATTTTTTTATTGTATCACACTGTACAATATATAACTTTTAGAATCCTCTGTATTTATACCTGTGGATTATGTATTTTAATTCATAAACAGAATTTCATAGGATGTATATTCTGTATTTGGTTTAAATTTCTTTTGGAAAGACATTAAGTTTGCTTCATTGTTTTGATAATTTATATAATGCTTCAGTGAACATTCTTTTGCCCTCAGGCACATATCTAGAAATAAAATTGCAAGGTCATAGACTCTGAAAGTTTATTTTTAATTGTAGTTCCAAACTTCTGTCTGAAGTGAGTAAATCTACATATTAATTCTCTAAAAATAGTTTGAAAAGGAACCTATTTTCCACATTTAATTGGCATTTTTTTTTTATTACCAGGGTTTTAAAAATTTTTTTGCTTTTGCAGAGTGCTAAAAATAATTTCATTTTTTGTTATTTTATACAGTACTCTGGCTAAATTAATTTAAATGGGATTGATAATTTCATAACAGGGAATGTTGTCTTTATTGTACATGGTTCTTCATTTACATCTATATCATTGATTAAAGTTTTATTATTTTCTCCATAAACATGCATTTTTATTTTTTAAAACCAGTCATTTTTTCTGTTGCTGTGCAAACAGACTTTTATTCTCTATTTTAATTTTAATTTTCTTTTTTAAAAAGATTTATGTATTTACACATACAAGAACTGGGGTATAGGCCAGAGGTGTGGGGCTTGAGAGGAGTCACCAGAGACAGAGTGGGGAACAGAACAGGCAGAGTGACTGAAACACATTGATGAGGGAGCAGTCTGCTGTGCCATCTGTGTTCCCTCCCTGATGGGGAATCGAACTCATGCTGCAGTGACTATGGGTACTTCATAGTACAGTGCTTAGCCCCTTGCGCCACCAGGGAGGCCCTAATTTTTATTTTCTTACTCATGAAAAATAAGAAAGCTAATTTTTTATGGGGAATTTTATCCAGTGAAATTGCTAAATTCCTATGTTAGGCCATTGTTTTATTTGTTGTTTCTCTCAAATGTTCTAGGAAGACCATCACTACTCCAATATTATCCATTGTTTTACCTTGAATCTTTAGCATGATGTTAAATAATAGTGATAATAGATATTCTGTTCTTATTTCTGACATTACTGAGGACATTTTAATATTTAATTATTGAATTTTGTATTTGCATAATTTTTATCAGCTAAGTTTTAATAGGTAGGAAACTATCCTTTATTTATCATTTTTTGAATTGTTACTTTGAATATAAGTTCGATTTTTATAAAATTCTTAATTAGTATCCATTTTATCCATTTAAATAATCAGACAACTTTCTCTTTTAGTCTGTTAACAAAGATAATTACCCTGACAGATTTTTCTCATGTTGATTCATCTTTGCAAAACATGCATATAAATCCCAGTGGCTGTGTCAGTTAGGAATTACACTCAACTACTCATAAGAGAGACCTGGATAAAATACGCAAGGGTTTATTTTTCTGAAGTTATCAACTCTACAGTTGTGTAATTGGTGGTATTAGCTCAGCAATTTTAGGATATAGAGGAGAAAGTATCAGTCTTCCCTTTGTTTGCTATGTAGTCCCAAGATTGCCACATTAGTCTTCCATCCTCCCAAAGACTGAGAGGAATACAAAATTTTTAGTTCATCATATTTGTCAGTGTGCTAAAATAGGATTTTGTTACTAGAAAAGAAGTCTGAGTATTTGTAGCTACCTAATTATCCTCACTGCAGTCATCCTATTTTGTTGTATTAATCAGTTGTGTAATTTGAATGACTAATATTTTATTTGTAATTCTGCATTGTCATCATTGGTGTAGCCTCTGAACTTATTCAGATTTCACCATTTGTATATGCACTTATTTTTGTGTGTGGTAAAATTGGATCTAACTGCAATTCTCTTACGTGCATAGTTCAAGTAACCACTACTATGATCAAGATATTTTATTGTTCCATCACCACAAAACTCCTTCATGCTATTTCTTTGCAGTCACACTAATTCCAGCATCTCCATCTTATCCCTCAGCAATTGAAAATCTATTTTGCATCTCTGTAACTATGTCCTTTTATAGAGTTATATGAATAGAATCACACAGCATATATATTTTTGATATAAAACCTTTCTGTCAGCATAATTCCATTAGATTCTTTCAAGTTGTGTTTCAATTGATGGTCCAACTTTTTATTCCTGAATAGTATTCTATAGCACAAATGTATCATATTTCATTAACCATTTATTCATTGAAGGGCATTTGTATCCTAAGCTTTTGACTACTATAATAAAGCTGCTAAGAATATTTATGTACAAGGTTCTGACTGAAAATAAATTTTCATTACTTTGGCATATATACACAAGAGTACAATTTATGGACCCTGTAGTAAGTCTGTTTTTAGTTTGTAAAGGAACTACCACACTGTTTTCCAGACCACCTGAGACACTTTATATTCCCACCAGTGATGTAAGAATGATCTGGTTTTCCATATCTTCACCAGCATTTTATATTATTACATTTTTATGTGATTATTCTAATACTTAAATATTAATATCCCACTATAGATTGAATTTTCATTCATTTAGTGGCTAATGATGTTGAACATACTTCATACTTTTAGGTGGTTATTTTCTGTCTCTATGTGCTCTTGAGTGAAATGTAAGTTCATCTTTTGTTCTGAATATTGTTTCAAATTTGAATTTGATATTAAAATTTGTGATTTATTTATATAGTCTCACTGTGTGACTTATTTTGCTATTCACAGTGATAATAATAGAGAAAATATTTAATTTGATGAGTTTCAACTGGTATTTTTTTCATCTAAATAGATAAAGCATTTTCAATTTCAAATCTAATGATTATTTGCTGGGTAATAGCAGCAGTGGTACAGAATGGACCTCCATCATCCTCTCCCCTATATATTGCAAATGTTATGTTGCAATTCTTGGAGATTTGTTCCAACTACTATGATTATAATATACAGTAACTTTTTATTTACTTATTTTTAATGGAGGTGACATTGGTTCACAACATTGGAATTGATGCAGAGATATTGGATAATGCCTCTTAAAAATGTATGTTATCAAACTACAGTTACTTTTGTCTTTTAAAGTTCTTGAATGTTTCAAAAACTATATGCTCTATTTGTGTGAAAATAATGCTGTAATTTAACAACCACTTACATCAAACTCATTGATGGTATCTAAACCTTCTAGTTTTATTTGATTTATAGCTACTAATCTGAGAAAACTATTTTTAAAATCTCTCAGTATTACTGGATTTGTCTTTTTTCACTGAGTTTTATTAGCTTAGTTATTTTTGTAAGTATCATAACCATTACATTATTTTGAGGAAGAGGGTTCATTTTATTTAAAAGATACCTCTCTTCAATCCTTTTAATGATCTGTGTCTTGAATTTTGAATATTGTCAATAGAGTTAAAGTATTTTCTTTTCATTAGTACTTGCTAGAATATTTCCCCTGTCTTTACTTTCCATCATCCCATGAGACAAACAAACCTTGTTTGTTTCTAGCAAATAAAATATAGCTGTATTTTAATATAATAAGCTGTATTTTAATATTGTAATATAAGTTAACATACCTTAATCCCTGTTTATTGTTATCATAATTTATTTGATCTTACTACTACTATATATTTAGTGTTTCATATTAATGATACTCTCTTTTTACTCTTTTAAAGATTTCTAGCTAATATTGGCCTGCTTACATTTCTCTCTATGTATAGAAGGTTTACAGTCTATATCCAAAAAGTGATTTCTTTTGAATTTTAAATATGCATTCAGGATCAGACTTTTTAATAGCACGGTGATTTAATCTTTTCTTCATTTTCTTTCTGCACACAGTGGGCCATCTTGAAACCAGATGTCTTCCCCAGATACGCGAGGTTATACTTTGCTGAACTTTTAGGGGGAGGTATAGTTTACTCATATGTCAGTAATCACTTATGCCTTGAAAATTTCTCTTCTCCATATCTATATTTCAGTTCCCAACACTTTGCTGTTCCTTACTCTAATAAAAAATGACAGTGAGACCAGGAAAATTTCCCACCAACCTAGTGAGAATTGGACTCGGTCAGAATGCCGACAATTAAAAAAATTGAAAGAAATTTACTCCTTAATTTTCTTTCAGTTTTATTAAATGTCATTTTTTTTTCCTGTTCTTACACGGTTCTGGGAAAGTTTAATATCATTCCTTGGTACATACTTGAACAATATTTTAGGAAAATATATACCTTGCGTATAAGTTTTATGTAGATGCACTATCTCTAAAATTTTAGAAGTAGCCCAAAACTCAGAGATTGAAGATCTATTTACTGAGAACCTATGATGTCGCAAGGACTATACTAGGGTTTCTTTGCAGATGGAAACAAAAAAGATATCATTTGAACACTTTAAATAAACCCACAAATAACTACATTTGTATCAGTATTCTCCAACAGAAGTGAATGTTTTCATGTCTTCTTTTCACAGAGAGAAATAACAAATGCCACAATAGAATAATGGAAGAAAATCTTCCTCTCTTTACAGAATAAATTTAGGGGTCCTAGAAACAATCAATATACTATCAATTCAGTTGTCTAGGGTAACCTTAAAAATTATAATTTTTTTCCCCAAGGTTTGAGTAAAACAGTGTTTTATCTCTGAGGAGTGAATGTCCCAGGAAGAATGTATAAACACATATAATTCTATATTTTCCACCCACTTCTCTTCCCATGAGAAATGTATATTCATTTGAGGTACTGGAGTTACTTCTTATCATTAATGGAGTTGTTATTTGTGCATATCTAGGCAAAATTTACTATGTAATTCCTTTGGAAATATTTAGGCTGAAAAGCTTCCTAATGAAAAGCTGAAAATACAATGGATAGAGCACTATTTAGAGAGCATCAAATTAGCAAATCAGTGCAATAGGAAATGGTGACAGGTGGACCATGCATTGATATAAGTTCTGCTTTCTGAATGAGATTTTGAAAAGCTGTGAAAACGGGAATCATATATTTGTCGACATGAACAATTAATTAAACTACTGTCATTAGCAAATAATTAAACCAGGAAAAATAAAGCCAAGTTAATTAATCATTTTAAATTAATTGTGGCAATGATGTTAATAACAATTTGGCATTTGCATTTGCATGAACATTTTACAAAAGAAGTATCTGTATATCAGAGAATTAGGAGCAGTAGCTCTCAAGTTGTAACATGAATCATCTTCTAGGAAGCGTAGACTCGTTAAAACTACAAATTATTAGATCTCACACTCAGAAATTTAAATTCATTAGTGGTGAAAGGACCCATGAACCTGGATTTATCAACTTCTCCCCTCCAAACGCACATAAGTGTGTGCACACAGACATACACAGAGAAAAGGTCATTCTGATGTATGTAATAGGATAGAAAGTGTTTGAAAAACATTGCACAAAAAGTAAAACACTGATAAAAATAAAAATTGTTATGTAATGTGTATATATAAATATATAATTATATATTAAAATAGTTATTTCATTGTTAGATAATGGCATTTGTTATGAGTAGATTTATAAACTAATAGCATTATTGCAAGAAGTAAGCATATATAATTAAGAGGGGTTTTAGATCTGTAGCCTGGTAAGATGCTAAAATATCAGGTTGACTCTCTCCTCCAAGAATAACTACAGAGACACAAAGAGAAAAATACACAGATAAGAAAAAAGGTGTAAAAGTTCTTTTTCTGTAGGGGCATTGTTTTGAGAACTATATTTTGGAGGAGATAAATTTCAGACTTTTGTCAGGACAGGGGTGGAAATGGGTTACCGTGAGAGGAAAAGGTAGGAAAGCTACAACCGTATTCCTGCTTTTGCCTTGGTACGGTGAATGCGTGCCACAGCAGGGTGATACAGAAGTCTGGTGCAGGCATCTGCAGAAGGACATTGCCACACGGGAATAAGCAGAACTTAAGGTTTTCATTAGTGACCATATAAAAAGTGGAGACTAGTGAGTGGAGCCCAACACACGGCTCATTTGCTAAATTTTGAAGCTATGCGAAATAGGAAGCAAATGAACTATCCTGGAAAAGAGAGGTGACTTGTATGTAATTTCAGAAAACAGACCTTGAGGAGAAGTGACTCCTGTGAATATACCAGGAGCAGTGAACTGATAATCTGAAACCAGTTTCATTGTGGTGATAGTTTAATGATTTGGGGAGGGTGGCATTATAGACTGAGGCTCTTGGCTTCTCAGAACAGAGGGCCCCTTCAGAGAAGGCAGAGGTTTCAACCAGCAAAACTAGAGAAGTGATATCTCAGATATGGGAGTTTTTCCCTTCCAGACATATACATAATCCTGAGGTACTTTTGTACAGAAAACCAAAAAGCTAAGCAAAAAAAAAAGTCTCTCAAAGTAGCACAAAATTTTATGTTATGTTGAGATGCTGAGAGGACAAAGGTTGATTTGCAGAAGGGGCTCTGATGCACGCAAGATAGTCTCATTAAATACTCCCAGAAGGCTAGGCTTTTAGTAGCAGGACAAAACAGAGGTAGATTGGGCCTTATTAAAATGTCACCCGAGCACACAACTCCATCTGCCTATGTTAGAAAGAGAAAATACTCTCAGAACATGATAACCTCCTCAGAAAGATTCAATTCAAAAAATTATTAGCTCTGGCAAGAGTCAAGATAATAACACAAATCAAAGGAGGAATGAATAGACAATCATAAAAAATCAAATGTAGTTCATATATTAGAGGTAGCAAGCAAACACTTCAAAATAATAGAATTGATCTGTTCAGGAGAATAGAAAAAAAGTTGTAGGAAAAACATGGAAATATTGATAGCTTTACAGACACTTCACCTATACAAGAAAAATATATATAAATGAGCTTCTAGAATTTAAAAATATATTATCTAAAACCAGAAATTTATCTAACAGATATAAAAATGAGTTGACAACAGTAGAAGATGGGATTAATAAACTGAAGGACAGATCAATAGAACCTCAAACTAAAGCACAAGCAGCAGCAGATCCAATGTGTAATGAGTGTCAGAAAAATAGAAGAAAGAGAATATACAATGCTTGAAACAACCATAAACGAACATCTTCAAAAATTCAGGGAACCCCTAGAAGGATAAATCTAAAACTAACCTACTCTATGCCATACTAAAATTGCTGGACTGCAGTGACAAAGAAAATCAAAAGCAGCAAGAGGGTAGAAAGACACATTACTTTCAAATGAGGAATAAAAAGACTTTTCATGGAAGGTGGAACACAACGGAATAACACAATTAAGGAATTAAAAACTGCCAATCTGGAAATATTTACCAAGGAAAAATATTATTCAATATGCCTTGATGAAGGTCAAATAGAGGCCTTGAGATAAGTGGAAATGGTGAAAATATATTGCTTACAAGCTGGAACTAATTAAAGCAATTAAAATTTTAAGTGTGGGGCCTCCCTGGTGGCGCAGTGGGGTAAGCAACACACTATGAAGCAAACCACAGCCACTACAGCACAAGTTTGATCCCTGCTGCCGGCCAGGGAGGGGACCCACATGGTACAGCAGACCTCTCCTGCCTCGCCTGCTGCTCCCCTCAGCAGTGTACTTCCGTTGATCTGCCTGTTCTGCTCCCCGCTCTGTCTGTGGTGAATCCTCTCACCCCCCACACCTCTGTACCCCAGTGCTTGTATGCATAAATAAATGAATCTTTAAAAAAAATTAAGTGTGGAAATTCTATGGGGACAACACATAGAAAAGAAAGCAAAAATTGTAAGAAAAATAAGTAAAAAATTTAAAAATTTCTATGAACTAGTAATAGTACTATTACATAGATATGAGATGTTCAGAAGTGGAGAGGAGAAAACAAGGATGGGGAGGAGAGTACAATGGATTATGGTGGAGAACTATGGGTGCTTGGTGAGAAAACTACAGACCACATCAGCAGGGAGAAAGCCTATGCTGTGAAAAAAATAAACAAGGACATTTAAAAGAAAGATTAAGTTGAGCAAATACATCAGTAAAAGAATAATATCAAGCTCATTTTTAAATTGACATGACAATTCATAGGGAAATATCACTAATTCTATGACACAGAACATTTAAAAGTAAAGGAAGAAGCCATGGCACCAGCAGCACTTGGGGAATTGTGATAATGAAAAAGAGACCATTTATCAGATAGATATAAAAGTCCTAAATTTATGTTCACAAAACTACATAATTGAAAATATATCAAACAAACCTGACAAAACCAAATGGTGACCTAAACAAGTCTGCAATCACTTAGATTTTAATGTGCCTCCTTTAATAGTTGAGAGAACAATATAAGGATTCATCCCACTTAATTGAGCTTGTACCCAAAGGACTAAACTTGAAACTCTTCTAAGAAATATTGTCCCAAATGAAAGGTGATTATTTGTGGTTTTCTGGTGTCTGGGCCTCTCTAACCACAGATCGTATCCATTCTCCTCCCTAGGAACTTACTGGGATTTATAACCTGAGACCTGATCTCCCTTACTCATTTTATGGTATATCTGATACCTCTAGAAGGAAATGTCCTCACAGAATGAAATTACAAAATATTTGGAGAGAACAACTATTTGCAAAGAAAAAGAACACATGGAATAAAAGTACGTCACAAATATAAACATTAAAAAACCAAAAATTTAAATAAATTGACTAAAAATATATTACGAGGTAAACAAGACATTTTAAATGTGAACTAGAATAAGAACACGTTAAAAGAACAGAGAGGAAATTGATTTAAAAATAAGATAATTAGTATAAAGTGCATAAGTAATATAAATGTAAATTGATATAACTGGGTTATAAACTCGTAATGAAAGACTATTTGAGTATATGTCCATAATGGAAGTAAAGATAATTAAAAAGAAAAATTTTATTAAATGTTCAGAGATATGACAATTAGAAAAAAAAGACTTTGAACATAGATAATGAACCAAGGAGGAGAATATCATAGAAATTGAATGGAGGAAAGGAAATAATGAAGAAATATTTCCTAGAATTAAAAAAATATATATATATGAAATAGATCATGTTGTGAGGGTCGGCAGAGTGTTACAGGGGATAATTAATGTGGGAGAAAATAACCTGGAAAATAAAGACTATGTCAAATGTAATATACCTGTTTCTAACACCTTCAGGAAAAAGGAGATCAACCTATTTCCAGCATAGCTAGAAACAAAATGGAGATGCAACAGTGTTTTGAAGGTAAGAAGAAAAGAAATTTAAGCATAATTGCTTTGATCCAGCCAAACTAGTTCAAATATTAAAGTATGATTAAAAATATGCATGTGAATTTAAGACTTTCACTTTTCCCCAAAATAGACTCTCATTGGAAATAGTTTTCAATGCTTTTCAACATCATTTTAAAAGTGATATTTTTATCTTTCAAGAAATTTCTGAGATGCCACAAGAAGTATAAAGAGATTAGCTATGTCACTAAAGTCTATTTTCTTTAAAAACAGTGAATATCAGAGAAAAGGAAATGATGTGAATGTATTATACCAGAAGATCAAACAGGTCAGTGTGGAAAGACGCCTGGTAGAGAACCGAGGAGGAGGTGTACATACATTACCCTTTTACTAGAGATAAGATTTAAATATCAGTTGAAGACAGAAAACAAAACAAGTTTCAAATAAATATAAGACATGGGGTCAGAGAGCAAGCCAAAATATTAGAATTCAATATGAACATATTCAGAAGTGGACTAAATGCAAATTTTCTAAATTCATTATTAACGGTATTTTCAGATTGGATTTTAAAAAGAAAACCCGTGTAAGAGACCACCTAAAGTTAAAGACATGCAATGATTGTGATTTTGTTTTAATGTGAAAGCATTCTTTCAGACTAGCCAAAAGAAACTGGTTTATGTAAATGACTATCAGAAAATTGTAATTAGAACTTACTAATATATACAAAACATGCTGTGTCCGAATAGTGCTGCACCTTTTTTTTAAAAAAAATTACTTATTTATGCATACAAGAACTGTGTATGCCAGAGGTGTGGGGAGGTGAGAGGACCACCAGAGACAGAGTGGGGAGCAGAAGAAGCAGAGGGACTGAAACACACTGCTGAGGGGAGCAGCAGGGGAGGCAGGAGAGGTCTGCTGCGCCATGTGGGTCCCCTCCCTGGCCAGGGATCAAACTGGTGCTGCAGTGGCTGCGGATGCTTCATAGTGTGGTGCTTAACCCTTTGAGCCACCAGGGAAGCCGGCTGCAGCTTTTTTGCCTGGAGATACTTGATTGTGACACAAGGAAGGTGACCCAAGCAATGGTGTCAGTCCTCAGATGAGGAGCAAGGACCAAGAGGCAGCGATAAAGGGAAATCTTAAGACCTTGTAAGCAAAGAGGAGGAAAACTTGAAAAAAAAAAAAAAAAAAATGGCTCCAGGAATTTTCAAATCTGTTTAAGAATGACCAAGCAGTTATAAGCCGAATAGCCTGCAGAACTCAGAAAGTGCTGGATACGTGTGTATTCCAGTCAGTCAGGGTAGAGAATCTGTGGAGAACATCTAAGAAATCTATGAGCCCTGAAGCAGAGGATCACATTCCCGAGAAAAAGCACTATACATATATCATAAAATCTTAAAAACAAGCTTCTAGTGACAAAGTACAAAAGCATGCTCCTGGATCTCTTCAAAAACCGAATTTCTGAGACAAAGCCTTTCACAAGAACACTCTTTCCTAAAAAGAATCAATGGTGAATTCTTTGAAATATTTCATAAGACAATATCATTCCTGTAAAAAATCTTGCAGAAGATAGAAGATGGAGCAAGTGCCAACTCGTTTAATAAAGAGTTGCCCCGATATCAAAACTAAAACTATATTAAAAAAAATGACAGACCAATCACCATGATTGATAAAGGACAATTTCCCCGATGTTTTATACCGTCTCTTTCAAATTTGATGTTTTCAGAGCAACATGTAAGAGTCTGAGTGGTGAAAGGCGGGTGAGAGAAAATTCACATAATTTTAAGAAATAGCACGTATCAATGTTTTTGATCAAGAAATTGATATCCTTAGGTTTTGCTTCCCACCCCACCCCTCACCCCAAGCCGCAGTTCTCCGGTGAGATTTCAAGGATTGGTTTTATTTTTGTTTTGTCTGTTCCTTTTTTTCTTTATATTTCACACATGAGTGAAATCGTCAGTATTTGCCTTCCTCCTTCTGACTCAGCCGAAATCAATTTTAAAATGTTGATTCATTGGATAGATTTTTTCAGTGCCACATACGTAGTGATCTGTCAGTTCATGTAGAAATCAAGAACATTTAAAACTTGAAAACGCATGCCATACCCCTCGGAAACTGCAGCCTTGGTGCCAACAAAGTTCCTTGGGGGCTTTAAAAATGTCAATCAGTTTCACAGCTGGAGAGAAAGTAGTTGGTTAGACTAGTTTTAGCTGAAAGAAGAACAAGCTTTTCCATTTTCAAAGGCAAAGAATGAGTTAAATTTAAGACTTTTGACTCACAACTGACTTTATTTGAAGAGAAACAAGAGTAGGCAAAGTGACTAAAAACCTTACACCCCAGTTATGTCTCAGGCTGCAGATGGTGAACCGTGGGGTGCCCAGGGGTGCTGTGGGTCTGAGTTGTGTTGTCACTTCAGTCCTACAGAAAAGCCTTGATGGACTTGTGTTACGACAAAAGCTCTTTATGATGTCTACTTCGCCTTGTAGTTAAGTCCCAGCTCTGAACATTGTCAGAAAAAGAAATACAAAATCTCAAATGAAAGCATTGTCCTCTACTTAGTTTATAACTTAGGTTTTCTTTACCTTTCACTAGGACTAGGTTGCTCCTACTCACAAATATAATACAGGAGTTTCATTTATAAAACTATAATATATCCATTATAATTTTATCTTAAAGCATTCATCACAGTAATTATTAGTTCATTTTGGCAGAACATGGTCATGAATTAATTGTATCTTCTTGGCATTTATAAAGAAAACAGGTTTTTTTAAGAGTGATTACTTGATCTATCTAATAAAGCTTGGTTGAGAGTAACTTTGTTTTTATGAGTATTTTAAATAGGATAATTTCATTCCTTCTGTCGTTGTCACAATATTTTGATCAATGTGCAGAAGAATTAAGGGGATACTTTTAGTCAATTAAAACAAATGTGAAAGTGTACAATTGAAAAGACTTGTTCATTTTTTTTATTGGTTCATACATATGAAAGATAACTACCATGCTTATGTAAAATTGAGCTATTGCTCTTTTAAGTTTATAAATCTTTGTCAAAAAATGCATTTGTCTATGTGTGATTAAATCTCAAAGGAATAATTTGATAATGGACTTTTAATTTCAACAAAGAATTGTTTTTCAATGAACTGCAGAGGTTTTCTTCAGAAAAATCTATCAAGCTTAAAGGCAAAGAAGAAAGCTTTATTTCTTTATAACTAACCAGTTTCAATATCTGAAAATGGGGAACTATCACCATTCGTGAAGATGGATTAATAATAAAATCAAGTAAAATCAACAACTTCCCAGTTAGTATATAATATAAATTTATGACTAATACGAACTCAAGTATACATGCAAGAACTTGAAACTTCCTTCTTTTTTTTAAGATTTATTTATTCATGCATGCAAACATTGGGGTACAGGCCGGAGGTGTTGCAGGGCAGGGGGGTGAGGGCGGTGAGAAGATTCACCAGAGACAGAGTGGGGAGCAGAACAGGCAGGTCAACTGAAATACACTGCTGAGAGGAATAGCAGGCCAGGCATAAGAGGTCTGCTGTGCCATATGGGTCACCTCCCCGACCGGTGGCAGGGAACGAACGCATGCTAGAGAGACTGTGGTTTGCTTCATAGAGCAATGCTTAACTCATTGCGCTACCAAAGAGGCCCTCAAAACTTCCTTATTTATTGAAGATGCTCACTCCTATCATTTCTCTTGTGTTATTTGTTTTGACTGGCTATAGCTTTGAAACTATTCATTTTATCTGGAATTTATTTGCTGGCATTATCTTTAAAATTTTCATGAGCTATTATCATTAACATTTATTTGGATGGTTTACTTTTTCCATTAACAAAGAAAATATGGATTGCCTTGGAAATAAGAGAATCTGAAGGTGAGTTGGGAGCCAGTGGGAAAGGGCAGGGGGGATAGCAACCATTATAAAGAAGGAAAACATTTGTATGAATGTATTTGAGTAAATTAATAAAAAAATATTTGGGAACTTCATTTTTTAAAAATATTTATGCATATAAGAACTGTGGTACAGGCCAGAGGTATGGGGGTGGGGGGTGGTGGTGAGAAGATTCACCAGAAACAGAGTGGGCAACAGAACAGGTGGATTACCTGAAATACACTGCTGCAGGGAGCAGTGGGGGAGATGGGAGAGGTTGAGACAGGAGAGGTCTGCTGTATCATGTGCATTGCCTCCCTGGCCAGGGATTGAACTCGTGCTACAGTGGCTTAATCAGTTAATAATGGCATTATCAGTTAATAATGCAGAACTATGGAATGCAAAAATAGATCCAAAGCTTAGGAGATGACTAGTCCAATGCTCTGCACCAATAGAATTGTGTAGAACTAAGAACTCTCTCCAGTAAAAACTGAAATGTAGTGTCTCAACGATTTTTGATGCTTCATCTCCTATTCTAAATCCCAAATGCAAATATATCCACTTTTACCTTCAACCCTGGAGACATCAGAAATGCTCTCCCATGGCTTCCCACTCCTTCCTCCCTACCTCTCACTATCTAATCATCTAATTTCTTATGCTTTCTGTATGCATCATTCACCAAATTTTCAGTGTTTACTCTGCTAGGCACTGTTTGGCATTGAGGACACAAATGAAGTAGAGAAACCCCAACGAGAGGAATCGCACCATCTGAGAACAACCTTATGGAGATACTCTAACTTCCCAAACAGAATGTACTTAAGACAAGTTCCAATACGTCTAAGCCACAAACAACATTGTAAGCCAATGTTATCTCAATTAAAAATAAAATGATAATCACCTCGGTTCTTCCCATTTTCAGTATCGACTCCAGTCTATATTATTTTATAAGAAGCAATCTAAAAAGTCAAATAAAATGTGCCTATGGCCATTTTATCCTGCCACATTCTCATAAGAGTTCAGATACCAGCTGAAAGAAGGGAGAGGAACACATATGAAGAAGGATCTCTGAAGTAAGATAAAAACAGCAATATTAGCCAAAGGAGCAAAAAGACATTGAAAATGCATAGATGATTAGTCAGAGCTGATGGAAAAGGGCAGAAATATAGAGCCTGGAGAACTGGATTAACAAGAGCCTGGACTGGAAAAGGAGCTGTGTACCATCTGTTTCTGTGTAAGACTGTAACTCCTGGAGAAGGGATCTGGGCCTTATTTCCTACTTATATAGCATGACCACATCTTTTGTCTTGCACATAGTGTGCATTCTGTAGTATCTGTGGAATGAAGAGGAGAAAATCCCTGTATTGGCCTAAACTGACTCATTAATATTAAATACTTTTGCCAGCTGGTAGGCAAGTTAAGAACTTATAACACCCTGCCTCTGATTCCCCCAGTAACAGTGATATGCTTTTGGCTGATCTGCTTGTGGCAATGAACCCTTTGACCTATTTTCTGCAATAATAGCAAAGTCCATGTCTAAGCCAGTGCTAAGAATTTTAGTGTATTTAACAGAATTCACATATTCATACATTTCCACATCTATAAATTTGCAAATTTCTTAATATAACTGACAATGTAGATTGCTGATCCTTTGTCATGGTCCCCTCAAGCTCTCTATATATCCAGCTGGATACAATGACTCAAGTCAGGGTGACCCACTCACAGGCTCGCTAGTCCTGTGTGAAGTGATTTTAAAAGCATGATCCTTTTTTCAACAGCATTTACTTCCCTGCACCAATCCAATACACCCCCTGACTTCTCAACTTTTGATTTGGTGTCTTCTGTCTGGCCCCACACTCAAACTTTGATCATGATAGAATTCAGTCCTCATCCTTGAACCTCAGTACTCACCACCTCTGGGCTTTAATTCATTCTTCAGGTCTTCCCACTATTGTTGCTTTGGATAACCATAGCATGTACGTCAACCCCATTCCCGGTAGCACATTTCATTCTGTGTGACCTGATATCCTTCTCAGGATGACGCTATCTCCTCAGGAAGAGGAGTCTTGTGCTTAGCTTGGATTTCATTTCATCTTGCTACCACTATCTCTTCAGGTTTGGCTTAATTTTTTGGTCAGCACAAGAACAGGTTTGTGCATTTACTGAGAATTTTTTTGCCTCCATGTATTCCTTTGCCTTCTGAAACTTTTTGTTCTAACATCCTCAAAAAATATCTGGAAATCCAATTGACTCTCCATTTGGATTAATTGTAGTTGACTAATAGAATTTCTTATGCTTTTATGAATTTCAGACTTTCCTCATCTGTCTAGAATCTTCAAGAAGCTCCAAATGAGTCAGGTCAACACCATCAGTGTAACTACCAAATCTTGAAATTTAACCCCAGTTCTCCTAGAAAAAAGTCTAGCAAAGATGTTCAGTATGTTCTAGATTTTAGAAGACTATGAATATGAGGCGTTGACCTTAGAAAATTGACTGACTACTGGAGGAAATAATACAAGCTCTGTGTTGTCTCTTCTCAGATGATATTCTGTAGTTCTGAGATTTAAAAGAATATAGGGCCTTCCTGGTGGCACAAGGGGTTGACCACACTATGAAGCATCTGCAGCCACTGTGGCATGAGTTTGATCCCCAGCCAGGGAGGTGACCCACATGGTGCAGCAGACCTCTCCTGCCTCGCCTGCTACTCCCCTCAGCAGTGTACTGCCGTTGATCTGCCTATTCTGTTACCCACTCTGTTTCTGGTGAATCCTCTCACCCCCCACACCTCTGGCCTGTACCCCACTTCTTGTATGCATAGATAAATAAATATTAAAAAAATAAAAGGATATAATAGAAGTCCAGGGATTATCTACTTCATGACTGTTGGTATTGAGGCACTGAATGTTAGTCTGAATGTCTATATACATCTTTATTATCACATCTCTTTCTTTGGGGTACGGGGAGTAGAAAATATTGACTCATTTCAAGTTTTACTTCAGTGAGGCTAGTACAAATGTATTAAGTTGCAAAAAAGTATTTTAATTCTAATAGGTGCCAAATTAAAATATTTGAATATTTATCATTTAAGATGTATTTGCCTAAAAGAAAAAAATAGATGTAACTAAGTTTATGCAAGATAATCTTTTATCTTGTATTCTAAAACATCATTGTGCCAGTGTGCAAGTTACCATTTTTTCAATAAATATGCAAAAATAAATATTTATTGCATAAGATAAATTTATATCTCTTCTTTTCCATTGAATAAATGAGTGTTTAGTGGTGCTTATAGAAGAAGGGAAGAACATCTGGGCAGAAAAAAAGGTGGGTACTCAAGGATAAGTATGACTTTCTGACCTGAGATTTATGTTCTCTCCTTGATGTGGAGACAGTTATGCTCATAAATCTTTGTGCACTAACAAGTGAATCCATTCCCTTTCTGTTAGGTGGGGCTAAAGAGCCCAGCAAGAACAGATGTGGTCATTTGCTCAGTTACCTGATGAAAACAAATAATTGCCATGACAACTAGAGAAGATCATGTGGGACAAAAACTGACCTTAAGACTCAGCATGCTTTATGCTGTAGGAGTTCTATCTGTATACTTGCAGGTGATATACGTTGCCTTCCTATGGAAGAGTACTTACTACAGTGGTAAAAGAATCATATTTTTCTTTCTTTCTCTAATACCTTCTATTTTAGCTTTAGTTTTGATCCACAAGTAAACAAACTGGAAAGAATACATAGTCCTTGATGTCAGAACTATAAAATGTATTATTAAAAGATGTAAATAAATGGTAAAGTACCATAAAAGATGAAAGATAAAAGGACCCCTATTTACAAACAGCTCAAGGAAGAAAAAGCTAAGGTTATAATTGAAACCATTTCAGCTACACCCTAACTCAACACTGTATTATTAGCTGTATTTATGCAATCCCTGTATCAGCCACAGTTTCTTTAGTTGGAAAAGTAATGACAGAACTAAATGGATAAATTGATTCCTGTAACAAGTAGATGTATAAATATAATGTTCATACTCTAAAGATAGAAGTTTATTTAGTGCTTTTCCAGTTACAGGGAATTGTAAGCATTGACTCAAACAGGATAATTACAGTGAACTGACTCTGTGATTAACATCCTCTATATTATCCACAATAGCCAAAACTTAAGTTTTGTATATAGAAATCTGGGATTATTTCAGTCTTCACTAGAGAATTTCTTTGACTATGAAAGCAATTTTGCAGGGGCTGAAATTGGTAAAACTTCTTCAAATTAGATTCATATCAACTCCTGACACCTGAGTGGAGTCACAGGAAGAGCTACATCAGTGGCCAGTATGCACACTTGCATATTTTTAAAAATTTACTTGTGAAAGGGCCTAATTAAATCATGTTCTCAACTTCCACTATTACAAAGAAAGTTGGTGATATTTAAATTCTGAGTATTGATTCATTTATGGAAGGAAAGGATACATGTTATTTAGAAATAGCCATAACTTTTATTCTGAAACGTGAAATGTATCTACTCGCTTTGCTTTTGAGCTGCTTTGATTGTGGGTCAGTGAAAACTATTCTGAACTAGGAGCAGAAGATTATTCTGTGTGTTTCCACTGGATATTGTGCCTTTGGCCACACATTGCTGGCTTTTACTTCTATTATTTATTTTAAAATATTTATGCATACAAGCACTGGGGTACAGGCCAGAGGTGTGGGGTGTAAGAGAATCCACCAGAGACAGAGTAAGGAACAGAATAGGGAAATTAACTGAAACACACTGCTGAGGGGAGCAGTGGGTGAGGCAGGAGAGGTTCCCCAGTGAACCACATGCTCCTCAAGAAACAAGGCACAAGCTGCCTTTGACTTATGGCAAGCTTCCAGGCCTCAGTGGCCCTGCTTTGGGCCAACCCTGTTCGGTGAGGCATTTATCCATGAGAAGATGGATAACTTAGTTTCATGGAGAAACTATAGTTTCATAGAGCAGCTATTTAAACTATATTCTTTCCTCCTCTTTATCATGTACTAACTATCTATTGCACACTAATTCTACTTAAGTGCTTTTCTATTGAAGTCATTATGCACTAAGAACATGTTTTGTCTTTATGTGGAGGAAGACAGAACATGTGGGATTGAGGGATCCTTTGTTTCCCTATGTTCTGCCTGCTAACATGCTGACTTGTGGTAAATGTCTGACATTAACACATAGAGACTAGTAAGTAAGACAACTGAGACTTCATTGACAACTTGTGGGAGTGAACATTGATACAGTCACTTCAGTCAACACTTCAACGGATTCTACCAACATTGAAAATAATCATACCTTATGATCCAACAATTGTCACTGTCTTTAAGAGAGAAATATCCACTACATGGTCATAAAGAGACATATATGAAGTTATTAACTACAAAATTATGTAGAACAGCAAAAAACTGACTCGATATGGAAATGGGTAAAAAAAATGTAGAAGATTAGCAGAATAGAACAGTGTACAGCAGTCAATTAAATAAAGTAGGTCTATACATCAGCAAGGGTAAATTTTTTTAAGTCAGTAATAGAATGACTAATATGCTATTTACATAACCATTTTAAAATATTTGAGAACTATATTTTATTTATGGATGCCCATGTAAATTTGTGAAACTATAAAATAAGAACTGATAGAACATAGGTCAATTTCATAATGAAAAATGGAATGAATATAAACAATAGACAATGGAATTTTTTGACAATGCAAATTTTAATTGCATTTGCAATTTCCCTTTTATTAGAGTTTATGAGACAAATAGCATAGAATGCTAGTTTTACACCCATGTGTGTATGTTATTGTTTGTATTTCCTTGTAGTTTTCTATAATTATAATTTTGGAAATATGTAATTTATACATATACTAAAATATAAATACATATTTCAAATTACACATAAATATTGAAATATCTAAAAGTATTTTGAATGGTGTCAGTCATAGACTATTTAACCATTTCTTATGTATTTATTTGTACTATTATTTTTCTGAACCCTACCCTTGATAGTCAAAACTAAAATGAACATACTGCCTTTTTACTTAATTTAATGTGTGAGAGAATAATCTCATTCACAAAACTGGTAAGAATCAAATACAAGCTGGGGATACAAAAATCTAAGGAGTGCCAAGAAATGAAAATTACAGTGTTTTGGGATGCTACGCCCTTCACAGTAACCTGAATAATGTCTCTTTAAGAAGTAAGGAAAAATAACTTGTACTTCCTTAAGAATTATAAACAAAATAATTTTGGTGGTAAAGACTCTTTAAAGGACAGTTTTTAAGCTTTCTGGCTTTGAGAATTTATTACAAAATGTTATAAACCATTAAACAAGCAGGGGTGGGGGAAATTCCAGCAGATCTTGTTCTCAACAGGGCAAGGTTTTTATTTTCTGATTATCTGAAACCAGAACCAATAATCTCATCATTTTTAATGTCAGCAAGTGTGTCTCTGAATAAGATTAGTGCATTTAAAAAATGTGTACTTATCTGTGAAGGCGTCTGTTTTCAAATGTGGATCATTAAAGACTAAGTATAGTGTTTCTATAACTAGAGCCAGTCAGTGCATGACAAAATAACCAGGATAAAACCAAAATAGCAAAAAGTGGTAGGATTAGAACAAGAAAGAAGGGGAGAAATAAAATTTAAGTTAGGGTAAAATGGAGTGAGGTGGTTTGGGAAAGAATCTAAGCAGGAAAGAGAAGCAAAAATATCTGGGAAAAGACCTATCATTGTTTATGTTTACCTTAGAGTTAGTCTAAAAATACCCTTCACATAAAAGTCTTAGGTTAGGGACTTTGGCAGAAATTTCTGGAAAAATTCTACTCACTCTTTATTAGCTACAAAATAAACACCTCCCTAAACCCCATGAAATCCAAAGCTACTTGTGCTGTATTTAAAGTGGGATTAAATGTAGTTGAAGTAGCTTGGAAATCCTAGAGGATTCATGTAACTTTTTCTCAATAGAATGAGTTTGTCCTGGAAGTACTGTATCACAGAGTTAGCAGCTTTAAAAGGGAAATAATGTTTGAAGCTTTTGATTAATATAGGAGAAAAAAATCATTCCAGATAAAGAAAAACATCAAGAAAAATTTTGCCTTTATTTCTTGAATCCAAATAGGGCAAGAAGAAGTAAAACTATAACTATTTGCAGATGACATGATAATATACATTAAAAATCATTAAAAAAGATAACAGAAATAATAAATAAGTAAAGTGGCAGTTATAAAATCAATTTATGAAACTCAGTGTGTTCCTATATGAAAAGGCGCTAGAAGAGAAAGTTATTTAATTTATAATAACACCAAAAAGAATTAAATACCCAGCAGAAAACATAACAAGGACGAAGGGATTGTAAAATGAAAACTATAAGACATTGTTAATAGAATAGGAGATTCAAATAAATGGAAAGATTCTCATGCTAGTGAGTTAGAAGAATTAACATTATTAAAAATCACCATTTTACACAAAATAATATACAGATTCCTGTTATGCTCTCAATGGTGTTCCCCAAAGAAATAGAACAAGCTGCTGACATTCATATGGAACCACAAAGCCAAAGCAATCTTGGGAAGGAAGAAGGGTGATATAACACTCCTAGATTTCAAACTATGCTACAAACTTATGGTATTAAAGAAAAGTACAGTACTAGAATAAAAGAAAAGACAGACAAAAGAAACAGAATTGAGAACCCAGAAATAAACCCATATATATATATATATGTGGTTAATCTACAACAATGGAATTAAGAATAAATATTGGAGAAAGGAATGCCACTTCAATGCATTGTGTTAGGAAAACTGGACAACCACATATAAAAGAATGAAAGTAGGCCACCATGTCACAATTTATATAAAAATTAACTCAGAATGAAGTAAAGACTTGGAATGTAAGACCTAGACTCATAAGATACATTGAAGACAACATGGGCAAAACACTCTACAGCATTGACTTCAGTTAAATCTTTGTAGATTCATCTCTAATCGCAAGAGAAACAAAGAGAAGATAAACAAATGGGACAACATTAAACTGAAAAACTGTACAGTGAAAAACTCGTTAAAACAAAAAGATATCCTATTGAATGAGAGAAGATATTTTGATCTCATACATCTGACAAGCAAGATCTATAAAGAATTGATATATTGCAACAGAAAGAGAATAAATAACCCAGTCAAAAAAATTGGCAGAGGAGCTAAATGGACACTTCTCCAAAGAATGCATACAGATGGCCAACAGGCAAATGAAGAAATGCTCATCATTATTTATCATTAGGGAAATGAAAATCAAAACCACAATGAGATACCATGTCCCAATGACAGATGAGTGGATTATATATATATATATATATATATATATATAAAAATATAGAATGGAACACTACTCAGCTATGAAAAAGGAATTCTTGCCATTTGTGGAAATATAGATGGCTCTGGAGGGGATTATGCTAAGTGAAATAGAAGGAATAAGACAAATATTTGATTGTTTCATTGACATATGGAATATAGAGAAACAAGACAAAATGTCAAAACCAAACCAATAACAGACCCTAGAGATCTGTTTGTAGAATTGAGGTTACCAGAGGAAATGGGGGCCAGGATCCAGTGGATTGTAGTGGAGGGTTATGGTTGTCTTGGTGGTGGGTGTGGGTGGTGAGGTGCAGCCGAAGGGGTGTGACACCATACTTCTGGATCACATATAGAATTGTAATATAGTTTTACTTCCAATAAACAAATAAGTGATTTGATTTAATAAACAAATGGGGATGAAATGTGAAGAAAAAATTCTTCAATATTAAAGATGACTCTCTTAAGACGATGATTTTTAATGTTGAGCCTGCATTAGTATCACCTCTAGAGCTTATAAAATCATAGATTCCTGCATTCAGTTTCAAAAATGTTATGCTTAGTAGATCACATGTAGGACAGAGAATCTGTTCCCACATGCTATTATTTCTGCTTCACAGATCTCATTTGAAAACCATTGCTCTATGAGATACACATAATTTGTAAAGGACTGCCTAAATATTTTACCTAGATTTTTAAACAAAATTTCAGTTTCTTTGCCATTTTCCTAACCTTCCACTTTTTGGTGATGGTGAAAGGACCGCATATCAGAAGGGAAGAGTAATGTCTCCTCATCAAAGTCTGTTTCCCAATTTTTCAACACAAAGCAGCCCTCAGAGATGGAGAGCATAATCTCTTAGAATGGATTCTTTACCAGATCCTCCAGGAAGTTTCACCAACAAGCCATTAAAAGATGCTGGGGACTGTCATTCTGACACCACTATCTGGAAAGACAGGGTCCAGTTTTAAAGATAAGTAGTGGGCTTCAACAGGAGCCCCAGGTCAGGGCATCATGACTTAGAAGCAATATTCTAGAATGCTCCAAAGTTAGGGTTAGTAAAACATGTTAAAAATACCAACTCCAGAGAAAATTCCAAATTCATCTCTATTTCATCCATCACAAATAATTTATTGATCTGTAAAAAGAGAGATGAGATAAAACAGAAGACCTCAAAAATGGTTTTCAAGAGGATAAGCAGTTAGACTTTGATGTCATTGAAGCTACACTTTGAGTACCTGATCTTATGATGTGTATTATTGTGTTTGACTTCTTTTTGCTACATTGTAAGCCTCTGCAGGACAGAGAGCATGTCTAACATGTCTAGTATTTTGCCAAAATTATATCTAAGTTCTGATTGGAGATGGAAATTCTATTTGTGGGATACAAGAAAAAACCCTTTTACTCAAACTTGCAAGTATAGACTATCTTATGTTCTATAAGCTATTTTTCTGTGGAAGAATGCTGACTAAATTTGTAGCTAAATGATTACTTTCTAGCTCTACTTCTGAATGCTTTCTGTTAAAATGAGTAGGGAAGAGGGGAGGCAGGAAGTTTTCATCTATTTTTACATGCTTCAGTCTTAAACTGGTTATGGATTAGGTGAAAATATCAAGTGACCCAGGTAAGAAACAAAGGCTAATCTAAATCTAAAAATATATCTCAACTACCCTTCTCTTATTGCTGCTTTCAGACTTTCAGAGATTAATGGCGAATTCCAACCCATGCTGTACTAGGGTTGAATTACTCTGGCCATGGAATGCAATTGTTCACATTTCTTCTCAACTCTGTGTTCAGTGACAGTCATATTGGAAGCTTGAAATCAGCCACGGTGAGAGTATTTCCAGGACAGAACTATCAAAATCAACACATCAGTACTCCTGGTTCTGGAGAGTCAATTGTTAAATATTTGCCAGGATGCCTGGCTTCTAACTAAATACAATAGTATAATATGTGTTTGTAGCAAGACAACAAGTTTGCTGACTATCCAGAGTATGTTACTATTTCTTAGCTGTGCAGAACAGTTTGTGAAGTTTGGTGAAAGTATATATTCACTCCAGTTAACACACTACTGAGACCTACCCAGGCAGAGAACGTCAAGAAATATCTGGAAAATTCCTCCCTGAAGAAAGTGTGGATTCTGCAAAGGGATGATGGATTATCCAAATTAAAGGAGATGTCAGATGTTTGTTTTATACATGTAAAAGCCATCTGACTGTAGCCCACTTAATCAATAAATTTTATTTTACATAGGAATACTGTATTTTATAGGAAAAACTCAGCAATATAGTTTGTTTTTTTTTTTCACCTCTTTAAGAACCTTTGTTTTCTCATCTTGAAAACGGAGGAAAATACTTTATCAACTTTCAAAAGAGATATGTGTGTAAAAGTACCATATAAACTTTATATTGTTGTGCAAATATTTACTGTGAAAGACCTTACTCATATATAAATATGATTTAAAGAATTGACTGAAATCATCTTGGAGTGAAATAGCAATCAATAAATTTATCAATCTAATAATCAGAGAGAGAAGGAAGTGATTAACTTCAGCAGTATCCATTTTCACTTGAAGAAGTTCAAAATACTTTGTAAACAATAAAATTACTCACACCTTACAGTATTTACTGTGTTTATTCTCTTCCAACTTGCCTCATTTAATGAAATAAGCCACTTAACTTCCTGGTGCACTTGGTTAAATTAACTCTAAAATGTCTTGTTAGAGGTAATTTACCCAGGAAAAAGCTCAATATTGTATTCATTAACAACCATTTAGTCAAAGAGACTGTGTTGGATTTACCCATAGATTAGTCCAGAATGTGTAGTAGAACTTCAAAGACAGAGCTGTAAATTGATTAGGGGATGAAGCAAAGAAATTTGTTTTAAAAACCTGAATCACCTGGCCAATTAACATAAAGTCAGGATGTGGATATGACTTTTGTGATTAAGTAATTCTCAGTTCATTTTGCCTAAAGCTTAGTATTCTGAATTTATAGCACACAAAAATGTAATTCAAACAATGGAAATGTGTATGTTTTCTTTAAAGCGACCACGAGGATGATTCCATAGGAAAGATACACAATTACGACAAAATCATTTCAGAAATAAAGTGATAACTTGCTCTAACACCCCTAGTTCTGTATTGTCAGTATGAAGTCGGTCATAATTTTTATGTATTGGGGATACAAGTTCTTTAGTTGTGCTGTAAATTGAGATTTTTCTTCCGTTTGTCCTGTCATTAAACTTGCCTCATTGTGGTTTTGTTATGCAAAGATTATTACTTTACTATAGTAGAATTTACCAAATTTTAAATTTTATATCTAAATATTTAGAAAAACTTATCTGCACACTGGTTATTGAGATATTTGCCTGCTTACTTTTACGACTTGTATGTGTTTTTTATGTTTAAGTCTGATTCCATTTGGAGTTCTTTTCTTATATAGGGTGTGTGAGAGGTAGCTTCATCTTCATCTTTTTCCGTATGACTAACCAGTTATCTTGGCAATATTTATTAAAAAGTTTCTATTATAGTGTTGTAAGCCTGTTGGGGGAAATGTAGTTACTGAATGAATTCCACCCTCTAATGTTTTATGGACTCTACCCCACCCCCTTACCAAAGAGACCCCAGCAGCCTACAACTACAACTCCCATCAACCATGCAACAGACCTGCCATAACCCTTGGATTCTTGAAGGGGATTGCTGGGAAGAAGGGTGGGGTGAAGCAGTCATGCTTGATAAAAGAGGTGTGGGGAGGTTAACAATGACAACTTTTATCTTAATTTTAATTTTGCTCTTTTCCTCCCAAATTTGTCTAACTCTTTCTAACCCTTTTCTATAAATCTCTATTAAAAAAATTCTTTAAACGTGTGGTCGGCTTTTAAGCCTTGCTTTAAGCCAATCCTATTTAACTAAAATTTTATCCTCAAAAAAATAAGTAACTTTAAATGCTTAACTTAGTAACTATGTTCTTTATCCTTTCTATAGTATACCCTAATTATATTAAAATTCCTTTCCATTAAAATGTTTATACATTTTAATACAACAAATAACAAAACCCATTCAAAAAAAAACAAATTTAAAAAGTCTAAAATGCTCCTCTCTCTGCCCTGTAACAGAGGGAGGACGTGTGGGCTGGAGGGGACTTGGTTTTGCCTGCCTTCAGCTTTAACCGAGGTCCCAGCTCACACCCAGGTCATCCCATTTCCCTTTGGGGTTGCCCTGTAACAAACCAATGTTACCTCAGCAACCCAAAAATAATTTTAAAAAATTGAAAAATAACTCTTTATCCAATTATATGTTTTGCAATTTTTATTATATAATCTTTTTATTTTTATTATCTACCATTCATTTTATTTATTGAGGTAACGTTGGTTTACATTGTTGTTTGTGTTTTAGAAATAAGAATCTCCACCCCAGGTGTGGCTAAAACACCGCAGGCACCTTTTCTAATTACCTCGGTCTGTTGCTGAAAATTCTATTAGCCACTTATCTATTTATAAACCAACACTGTGAAGCTTTCATTATAGAAGTTATATGATTTAATACTTGTGGGATTAGTCTGCTATAGTTTTCATTTTTTTAGTTATTACTGAAGGATTATTTTGCCGCATGAAATTTTAGTAACATGCATTCTAAAGGCACAGAAATAGTTTATCGAGACTTTATTTAATTCTATAAAATTATATAGCATTGAGTTGTATACAATTTACAAATTACTTTTGGGAGAACCAATATCATTTTTTATATTGAATTTTTCTGTTGTAGAATAGGAATGTGTTTTTTTTTTTAAGATTTATTTATGTATACAAGAGCTGGGGTGCAGGCCAGAAGTGGGGGGTGGGTGAGAGGATTCAGCAGAGACAGAGTGGGGAGCAGAACAGGCAGATCTACTGAAACACACTGCTGCGGGGAGCAGCGGACGAGCGGACGAGGCAGAAGATCTGGTCTGCTGCGCCATGTGGGTCAGCTCCATGGTGGGGACTGAACTCCTGGTGTAGTGGCTGTTGCTTCATAGTGCTGTGCCTTAACCCCTTGCACCAACAGGGAGGCCCCAAGGAATGTGTGGGTTTTTTTTTTTTTTTAAAGATTTATTTATTTATGCATACAAGCACTGGGGTACAGGCCAGAGGTGTGGGGGGTGGTAAGAGGATTCACCACAGAGAGCAGGGAGCAGAACAGGCAGATCAATGGAAGTACACTGCTGAGGGGAGCAGCGGGCACAGCAGGAGCGGTCTGCTGCGCCATGTGGGTCCCCTCCCTGGCCGGCAGCAGGGATCGAACTTGTGCTGCAGTGGCTGCGGTCTGCTTCATAGTGTGTTGCTTAACCCACTGCGCCACCAGGGAGGCCCATGTGTGGGTTTTTTTTGAGCAAACCTACATATTTGTTTTTTAGGAGTATTTCAAGTTTTTCTTCATATTGCTCGGCTTATTTCCTGTTAAATTTATTTTTTAAGTATTTAATTTCTTTTAATTATTAAAATGGGATTTTCACTAATATCTCAGAAGATAAAACTTACTGTTACAAATAATTTAATTTTAAAATAAAATAATTTTTCTTATCCTACCTACTTTTTTTTTATTGTTTGACTATATGAAAATTGATTTTTCAGGTTTCTGTTGTATCTTTTGCTAATAGAGAGTTTTTTTTCCTTTCTAATTCATATGTCTCTCATTGATTTCTTCTATCTAATTTCCTTAGGCTACCTCCAGGTATAGTGCTTATCAGAGGGGAGACTGATTAGATGTTTTATAGAAGAGATAACTGATTTCACATTCCTGAAGTAAGTACTACTTAATTGTCACTACATAGCTGGTTTTTGTCCATGGATATTTTACTTTTTGGTTTGTACTTGTCATGATGTGCTATCTTATTCAGTTAAATTATCTATTTTAAACCAGTTTCAAAAAATTGAGGCATTTTTCATTACTTCACTTAAAAATGTTTAACTTTGTGATTACATGTTCTTTAGAAATTTGGTGGTTTCTTCTGGGTAACTAATTAGACCTGGTGCTTTATTGTAGTTTCTTAATAATTTAAAATTTTTTTGGTAACAATTGATATTATTGAACTTTTCACCCCTAATAGGATCAATTTTAGTGAAGTTGTTGACCATTATGTATTAATGTAAATTATATTTCAAATGTATTTTCATAGAGTTTTTTAAAATAGCCTGTTCCAGTATATATATATATATATATATATATATATATATATATATACATACACAATATATTTCTTTTCATTGAGGTAATGTCAGTTTGTATCACTGCACATGTTTTAGGAGTATGTTTTTTAAGCAGTTCTGTTTCAATGTCATTCCCTTCATGTCATTTCTTTATGTGTTGTTTGCTCTATTTCTTTCTGAAATCAACTAGAAGTTTGAATGTTTTGTTTTTCAAAGAGCCAGCATATTTATTAGATGTCATTTTTTGTGCTTTACCCCTTTGATTTATTTTTCACCACTTTATTCAGGCACTACTGACCTATGAAAGGCTAGATATATTTAATATACAATTTGATGATTTTGAGACTATATATGTATGTGTATATACCACAAAACTGTAATGTTCTATGCCAGAAACATACCCATCACCAGCAAACACTTCCTTCCACTCTTTTTATTATTATTATTGCTATTTTTTAAATTTGATTTTGAGCAGAAGAACTGGGGTATGCACCAGGGACTCTGGGGGGGGGGGAGGTGAGATGATCCACCAGCGATAGAGTGGGGAGCAGAACAGTCAAATCTACTGCAGGATGGTGCTAAGGGAAGCATCGGAAGTCTACCAGGAATCAAACTGAGGCTGTATTGGTGGTAGAGCTGAGAATTAACCCCTAGGCCACCAGGGAGGCATCCTTCTTGCTGTTATTTTTGTAAGAAGAACACTCAATATAAGAGCTACCCTCTTAGCAAATGTTTAAGTGTATAATTCAGTATAGTTAAGTATTGTGCACAGTGAATATATACATTCTGCATAATTGAAACTTTGTACCCTTTGACTAACAACCCCCAGATACCCTGCCCCCTTGCCCTTGGTAAACATAGTTACATAGCCTGGTGATCTTAAAGTGTTATTTATAAATCTTGTCTATAAAAATTAATGATATGGTTTTGTGACCAAATGTAGGACTAATTTTTGCAAAATGTTTATATTTCAGTTTTATTCCATATTCACAATATAAGACTTAGAAACATATACATCCATAAAATATATTAATTCATTATGTTGTTTAGGTCTCTGTATCCTGACTTATATTCTGTTCTCCTATTGAGAGTACTATGTTAAAAATCTCCTATTATTATCTATTTTTCTTTCTACTTTCTATTTTTTAAAGGTGAATGCTGTGTTACTTGGGCGTAAGTATTTATGTTACATCTATATTGTAAAATATGGCCTTTAGAATTCAAGTGTGCCATGGCTTAATACTTTTTTTAAAAGATTTTATTTATGCATATAAGAACTGGGATATAGGATAGAGGTATGGGGGTGAGGTAAGAGAATTCACCAGACACAGAATGGGGGACAGAACAGGCAGATTAACTGAAATACACTGCTGAGGGTTGCAGTGGGGAGACAGGAGAGGTCTGCTGAGCTATGTGGGTCACCTCCATGGCGGGGGATCGAACTCGTGCTGCGGTGGCTGCAGATGTTTCATAGTGTGGTGATTAACCCCTTGTGCCACTAGGTAGGCCCCTCATACAGTTTCAAGTCTCAACTTCTATCTTATGTCGTGCTACTCTTCTCACCTTTGCTTTTGTCTTAGACTTTCAGCCATCTGCACTAAATACTCACCACCACTGTTTTTTTCAAGTTTTTCCTTTTAGCCGTAAGACAATTTTGTGAAAATGTGAAGTTAAGTCAAATTTCATTGTTTGGCTAAGGACATCTAATTGTTCCAGCACCATTTGGTAAATAGAGATATTCTTCGTTCATTTCTTTTTAACTTTTGTCAAAAATGAGTCACTTATACTTTGAGTTATTCTCTTTTTCTCTATTCTGATGCACTGATATATGTACCTATCCTCTGTTAACACCACCCAGGCTTGATTAGTGTAACTACATAATTTGTAAAAGAGAGTAGACTGATTTCTTATACTTGTTTCAAAATTTAGCATATTAGTGAATCTAGTTCCTCAGCCTTTCCATAGAAATTTTAGAATAACCTTTTGTATGTCTATAAAAAGTATCTTTTTTCATGACTTCTTGGGGATATTTAAACATTAGAGTTCCATTTTGATTTATCTATAGTACTTTCAGTGTCTCTTTAGAGCTTTTTTTAGCGGTTGTTCTAGGTATTACATTATAGGTATATAACTTAAAGTATACTAGTGTTGAAATTCTACCAGTTTAAGTAAAGTTATGAAATTTACCTTCCTTTATGTCCCATCCTTCCTCCATTTATAATAAATTTTCTATAATGTAACTACATACGTTGAGAAACACATTAGACAATGATATAATTTTTTACTAAATTGTAAAAGTAATTTAGAAAACTCAATAGAAGGAAAGCTTATTGTATTAATCATATTGTTGGATACTGTGTTTTTTCTTCCTTCCTGATATTCAAAGATTCTGTCTTTTATCATTTCCTTTTGTTTTGAGAACTTCCTTTAGCCATTCATTTAGTGTAGGTATTTTGGCAACATATTGTGTTTGTTTTCCTTTATAGAGAATGTCTACTTATGGATTTTTTGCTAGATATACGAGTCTAGATTAATTTTTTCTTTCAGCGTTTTAAAAAATGTTTGTCACTTTCTCTGGCCTGCATGTCCTTGATGTGAGCTGTGCTGATTTTTCATACTGATGATCCCTAATGTGTTGATTCGACGTCTGCTTCCAGGAGTTTGGGTTTGTTAATTTTTGCCTTTAGTTTTCAGAAGTGTAACTATGATTTGCTTTAACATGAATTTCTTTGGATTTGCAATTCACACAGCTTGACTCTATACATATGTTTTGGCCAAGTTTGAAAAGTTTTCAGCTGTTATTTCTTTGAGAAACTTTTCAATTCCACCTTCATTTTTCTCTTCTTTTGGAACTACAATATTATATGTAAGACCTTTTGCTAAACATACATTTTGGTCAATATCTTTTATCTAAATTGTGTGATGTCTATTGTTCTATCATAGTCCATTCCATTCTGTTAAAAACTCATTCATGGGTCTTATTTTTTTCAGTTATATGCATATAATTTTGCTGAATGCAATTTTTTTCTATTATTTTTTAAAAAATATTTATTGCATACAAGAACTGGGGTACAGGCCAGAGGCGCGGTGGTGGGGTGAGGGGGCAGTGTGAGAGGATTCACCAGAGTCAGAATGGGGAACGGAACAGGCAGATTGATGAAATACACTGGCAAGGAGAGCAGTGGGTGAGGCAGGAAAGGTCTGCTGCACCATGTGGGTCCCCTGCCTGGCCAGGGGATCGAACTTGTGCTATAGTGGCTGTGGATGCTTCATAGTGCTGAGACTTAACCCCTTGCCTCACCAGGGAAGCCCCTCCATTCCACTTTTTCTGACAGTTCTGGCTTATATGAGAAGAGGCAAGGCATACAATGGCTTTAAGCACTTCACTCATTCCAAACAAGCAAGAATGGAAGAACAGGCTACCCACCTCCTTGCTGCCATGCGTGGAGATGCAGCCAGTTTTTTTTTTTTGTTTTTTTTTTTTTTACTGGGGTTATTTGCCTGTAATAGCACAGTTAACCTTTTTTTCCTTTTAATGCATCCTTTACCTTTTCTGAGTAGTTCACTTCTCCACTATCCTGTTTAAGATGTCTGAGACAAAATGTCCCAAGGAGTTTGTCACTGTGTTTCCAGGGATCTCAAAGTTTCTAGCCAATCTTTTTCTCTTCCTTCACCTTTAGAGTTTTCCTGTATTTGTTTATGTATAATGTCCAGGGTTTTTAGCTATAAGTGGAATAGGTAAAAGGATGTCTACTGTGTTCTATCTTTTCCAAATCTGCAGTGCCCTGAAGTATCCCCTTCATTTTATAAATAAGTTCAGTGTAAGCTTAGATAGTTAATTTTACAACTATAAACATTTTAAATAAGATATATCAAATATTGAGACATTTAAAGTACAGTAACAATAGCTAACAGTTATTAAGTACTTGCATATGTCAAACACTGTGTTAAGAACATAAAAATTATTTAATAATGGGAGAAAACTATGAAGTAGGGATAAGAAATCTGAGACTCATAACGATTATCCAACTTTTAGTCCACAAGATAGTAAATAGTGGGATTTAATTCCAACCCTAATCAGAATCTGAAATCCTTTTTATTCAGAGTCACTGTGACCATCCTTAAGAAAGCATAATGATAATCTACTAGATAGACATAAACATTTTATAAAGCAACTTAACAGTTACAATGGATATGAAGTTTGAATGGATTTGGTAGTTGTCACCATGCTACTTTCCAATGGTCCATAATCATTTTAAATAACACCTAACAGAACCTTAGTGCATTTATTTTTCATATTGCAGTCAGTCTTTCTTCTTGTTACTTGTTTTTTTTTCCCCCTCACAGGCCACAGGCATAATCTCATCCAAATTCAAAGTCAGTGCTGCCCGGGGAAACAAGTATATAGCACAGCCACTGTTAGAAGATCCAATGGGTTATATATCGTCAGTGTTGTACCTTTGTCTTCAGGGCCTGCTGTGACTTCTGTCTTCCTTCATATTCCCTCACTTCTTTTCCATCAGACTTCTCCACGGTGAGCTAAAGTCTATTTAGGTACTCCAGGGCAAGTCCCAGATGCACACATGGCTCCAGTTTCTGCACGGTTAGTATGTTGATTTGCAACCTACGAGCTGTGCAGTGCAATACTCTGTTGTAGCAGGAATGGCAATTTTTTGAATGACTGTCCTTTCTTTTTCTTGATTGATCCCCTTTCAAAAGGGCTGAACTGCTGGGTTTCTATTACTCCTGGCAGATGTCCTGGAACTATTCCTTCATGAGTCCTGATCCAGGGTAAGTCTTCCTGAAATAAATGTTCTTCAAGGCACATTATACCTACTGCTATCTAAGAATGCCTGAAATCACACCCAAGTGTGAAATATCCTTTATATCTGTGGTTTCAAAAGGGGAAAAAAGAGAATGCTTGGAAGATGTATGATCATGTATTGGTGAACTATCAATAGCAACAAGTAGTAGGTTTTCCATATTTGTAATTGTTTCTGAAAAAATTAAGACAGGAAAAATACATGCCTTTCCAGTATTTTGTACATAGAGTGATACTGTGTTACATACCATGAGGAGAAAGCAGGTACCCTGAAGGAAGACAAGAAAAGAAGTTGTAGGTTATGTATGACTTGGTTGGGACCCTCTAAATTATGACTCAGTTTCAGTTCATTTAGATATTGGTGCTGTGAAGTATCTGTGATCTTAACTAGAGAATCATAAAACACTTTGTGAAGAAATCAGCAGTAACCATGAAAAGCTTTGGAATAATGTAAGAATTTGAAGATTATTCAGTAGGGAAGTACTTTTAAAACTCATTGAAATATATGAATTATATATTTATTTTTTAACAAAGCTCCAGTTGTTATAACTTTTGTGACCTTTCCTGTGATAATAAATGGCTGTTAGTGATATGCTAACTAATAAGTTAGCTACAGTAAGCTAAAAACCATTCTCCTTTATTGCTTTCTGTTAGAGATACTTTTTAAACAATAAATGAGAAAATAATTGCTTTTTCAAAAGAATCTCATAAACTAAGAGAATATTGAAAATAGAAGTATGAAATGTATATTTTAAGTGAATTTTGTGCCAAGGTGATATTAAGTACTTCTAGTCTAATGAAAAGATTTTCATAGCTGATTTTTTTTTAACTTTGAAAACAGAATTTTCTAATTTATCAGTCTTACAAATGAAGAATTTCAGGAATTTATTTTTACCCAGTTTGCTAGAATAATTAAAATCCAACATCTTCTGACAATTTGCTAATGCAATTAATTGGCATTAGAGAAGGTGAAATACATTAACTGAAATGCAACAAAAATCCTTCCATTATTGGTGAATGTAGTTGAAAAGTATGTATAAATATTTACTAAGTGTAACTGAAACTTTTTTTCATTAGCTTTATGTAGTTCTGTGAAATATCTTTCTAATTCTACAGCCATTAGCAATAGGACTTGAAGTTATTTAGAACTAAACTACCTTTATTTTTAATTTAAATAAGTAATTTGTAACTTGATTTAGAATTTAGCTAACTTAAAAATACATTTAACTACAGTGTTCTCACTAAAAACTACTATTGATTATTTGCTATTTCAATGAGAACAAATATATGTCATCAATAAATTAAATGAAAAATAAATAAATGTCTATTTAATCTTTTTAAAATTTGTATTTTATTCATGTTTGGTAGTGTATAACTCTGTGTACCTGTCTAGTTTTTCCAATACCATTAATTGAAGAGTCTATTTTTTTCCCAGTGTAAACTCTTGCCTCCTTTTTCATAAATTAATCAACCATACGTGAATGGATTTATTTATGAATTCTCTATTATTTTCTCTTGATCCGTGTATGTTTTTATACCAATATCATATTGTTTTGATTATTGTAGTTTCATAATACAATCTTACATGAGGGAGCATTGTGCCTCTAGTTTTGTTGTTCTTTTTTTTTTTTAAAGATTTTATTTATTTATGCATACAAGCACTGGGGTACAGGCCAGAGTCCAGGGAGGTGAGAGGATTCACCACAGACAGCCGGGAACAGAACAGGCAGACTGACTGAAATGCACTGCTGAAGGGAGCAGAGGGCACAGCAGGAGAGGTCTGCTAGGCCATGTGGGTCCCCTCCCTGACAGGAGGCAGGGATCGAACTCGTGCTGCAGTGGCTGCGGTTTGCTTCATAGTGCATTGCTTAACCCACTGCGCCACCAGGGAGGCCCTGTTGTTCTTTCTTTTTTAAAAGATTTTGTTTATTATGCACACAAGAACTGGGGTATAAGCCAGAGGTGCAGGAGGTGAGAATATTCACCAGAGACAGGGTGGGGAGTAGAACAGGCGGACTGACTGAAACACACTGCTGAGGGGAGCAGCAGGTGAGGCAGGAAAGGTCTGCTGTGCCTTGTGGGTCCCCTCCCAGGCTGGTGGCAGGGATCAAACACACATCAAACTCATGCTGCAGTGGTTGTGGTTTGTTTCACGGAGTCTTGCTTAACCCAC
Source organism: Galemys pyrenaicus (assembly GCA_019455555.1). Taxonomy (NCBI): domain Eukaryota; kingdom Metazoa; phylum Chordata; class Mammalia; order Eulipotyphla; family Talpidae; genus Galemys; species Galemys pyrenaicus. Next base: position 8,608,115 of record JAGFMF010011464.1, on the reverse strand, counting down.
TACACCACCAGGGAGGCCCATCTAGTTTTATTGTTCTTTCTTAAAATGACCTTGGCTCCAAATTAAGGACCTACTGTGATTTCATATAAATCTAGGAATTTTTTAATTCTATTTCTGTAAAAATTGTCTCTGGAATTTTGATAGGTATTGCATTGAATCTATAGATTGCTTGGATAATATGAACATTTTAACAATATTAATTCTTATAATCTATAAGCACAAAGCTACTTTTTAATTGCGTGCCAAAATGATATTAAGTACTTCTAGTCTAATGGAAAGATTTTCAGAGTTGTTTCTTCACTGTCTTTCATCAGTATATTGTAGATTTCAGTGTTTAGGTCCAATACCTTCTCAGTTATATTTTTCTTAGGCATTTTATTCTTTTTGATACATTTGCAAATGGGGATTATTTTTTCAATTTCGTTCTGAGTTTTTAGTTAGTATTTAAAAACACAACAGATTTTTACATATTGATTTTGTACCCTACAGCTTCACTGAATTTTTCATGTAATGGTTTGTGTGTGTATGCGAGTGTGTGTGTGTGTAGTCTTTACTATTTTCTGTGTATGAAATCATGTTGCCCACAAAAGGTGACAGTATTGCTTTTTCCTTTAAATTTGGATGCTTTCTTTCCTCTCCATGTAACTTCTCTTGCTGGGAGTTCCCATACTACAGTGAACAAAAGGAGTTGGTGCTCACAAGCCCTGTTCAGCAGAGAGCACAGGAACTTCTATGGTTCACAAAGCAACTTTCCATTCCAATGTGCTCGCTGAGGCACTGAGCCAAGGGATTGCCCAGCAGGACAGTAAGGGCTATGGTGTCCCTCGGCATGGTGACCCTGGGTTCCAGATCTGCGTCAGTGATGTACTACTTACCCTGGCAAAGATGTTACATGGCCACGAGGCAGAACCCCTTCATCTGCACCACTAACTGGACAGAAAAACTGCAGTCACAATGCAGTTGACTTGGTGTTGAACGGGCATCTTTGTCTTGTTCCTCATCTTCAAAGAAATGCTTTCAGGATTTTGCCCTTAGCAGCATGTTAGTTAGGCTACTATGTGCATCATACACAAAAATTAACTCAAAGCAGAATAAAGAAATATAAGAACTGAAATCATAGAAATCCTAGAAGAAAACATAGGAAGTAAGTGCCTTGATATTGGTCTTGGTGGTACTGTTTTTGTCTATGCCTACAAAAGCAAATGCAACAAAAGCAAAAATAAACAAATGGAACTACACTGAACCAAAAAGCTTTTGTACTGTGAAGGAAATGAACAAAAAATGAAAAGGCAACCTACTGAATGGAAGAAGATATTTGCAAACCACATATCTATGAAGGATTAATATCTGAACTATAAAGACACTTTTCTAAAGAAGACAGATGGCCAACAGGCACACCAAAAGATGTTCAGCATCACAAATCATAAAGAAAATGTAAATCAAAACCATAATGAGATATCATTCCATAATGGTCTAAATGGGTATTATAAAAGGACAAGAAGTAACAAGTGTTGGTGTGGATGTGGAGAGCAGGAAATCCATGTGCACTGTTGCTGGAAATGTAAATTGGTGAAGTCACTATGCAAACAAAATGGGACTTCCTTAAAAAATTAGAAATACAAATCACTTGTGAGCCAATGATACTAATTCTGGGTATTTAGTGAAAGGAAATAAAAACACTAATTTGAAAAAATATATCAACTCTTTTTTTTCATTGTAGCCTTATTCACAATACCTGAAATATGGAAACAACCTAAATGTCTGTTAGTGGGTAAAGATCTGGTATATATGGCACACACACACACACACATGCACACACACATGCACACACAGGATACTACTCAAAAAAAGGAATGAAATTTTACCATTTGCAACAACATCAATGGGTGGAACTTGAGGGTGTTACTCTCAATGAAATAACCATAGAAAGACAAATACTATATGATCTCATTTATAGGCGGAACTGAAAAATCAAAACGAAGCAAAGCCAATCTCATAGATACAGGAACAGATTGGATATAGGGACAGACCTGGTAACCACCAGAGCAGGTTGGGGGACTGTAAAATAGGTGAAAGGCATCAAGAAACACAGACTTCTAGTTATAAAATAAACCAGTCACAGAAATGTAACATACAGCTTGGGAACTAAAATCAGTAATAGTGTATTGCAAATTTGAGAACTGCTAAGAAAAAGTCTTAAATAGACATACTGTGATACTGTGATCATTTCATAATGTATGCAAATGCTGACTCACTATATCTGAAACTAACATAATGCTGCATGCCAATTACACTTCAGTAAATAAAAAATAATGAAAAAGAAAAAAGTATGTCACTGTACTACAATGTATAGTAGCAAATATAATAGAATTTGATATATATTTTTAGCTTTGTGGGGCATGCTTAGAAAAATTTTAGAAGACCACTGAATTCACCTGAAACTACTCTCAAGATTTTTCCTGAAGATAATTACAATAGGACGATTGTGTAAGAACTCATCACCGTAATGTACAAATTTATAGTTAAGGCATTTACACTTAAAGACATACACAAACACATAGAGCAAGTGCAAAGTAAAAATATATTAACAGTAATTATTGACTATAAATGGACAATATAGGTGTTCATTCTTTTAGCTGCAGACTTCGTTTAAATACTCAAGGTGTAAACAGTTTGCAGAATGAAAGCTCTTTTTTATATATCTACTAAAAATAATTCTTCAATATTATTTCCTAAGTATTATTTCTAGTCAACAAATAATAGTTGAACTTCTATTACATGTAGACCCTTGTTTGCAAGGATATTTTCCTGATATTTGCCTTAATTTCCCACTTCATTCTACTTATGTGTATATATAATAAACATACTATATATATATGACATGACATAGTGAAATAGTGAGAATATATGTAAATTGGGATTATATAAATACATTTATATATACATTCCTTAGTTTCAACTACAGCTGGAGCAGACTCTTCACTATATAATAAATGTCAAAAAAGTATGTTTCCTGTAGTACGATTCCAATACATCAGCTATTCTAACACAGGATTTATTCTTGGCAAAATACTTTCTACAGCTGCTATTTATATTTACCTCATTTTAATATCTTGTTCATCCATTTGTAAACAGGAAGGCAAATAAAATAGGTGAGAAACTCACAAGGTTTGATATCTGAAAAAATTATACTGAATCCTCTTCAACATGGGAACCATCCAAAAAGCAAAAATATACACAGATTTCCAGAAACAATCTTCCAAATCTTCAATGGCATTAAAGCTGAATTTTATGTTTTCTCCCTCTGCATATGTATAAACTGAGAATAGAAACTATTCCCTGTAAGAAGACAGCTACAGATACATCAAAGGATTTTGATGACATTGTAATAACCAATAGAATAGAGCTGTGGCAGTTTGTAAGGAGTTTTGGAACCTCAAGACATTTACTTCCTGGTATAAAATATTCATGTAACATCTGACAAACCAACAAAATTGTGAAGGAGCACAGCTCACAGGGGAGAAATTTGTTGACACTGATGTGAGTTTTATGAACTCATAGTAATGGACATGCCTGCTTCTACTTTGCGTTAATTGTGTATTCAAGGAAGAGATGTTGCACTTTCAAAAACAGACAGCATCATAACTTCTTTCATTACTCAATGTATTTCAAAGTTATGGAGCAGAAGAGAACTTGGACTGGTGCTTTTAAATAGAAGTGACTTATTTTGCAAAATGAATGTGGGTATGTTTTTGTTATTTTGCTACTAGGTGTTTGTGGTTTAACCTGTTTATGACTGCAAGATTTCCAAGACTTGGTACATTTTATTTATTTTTTTTAAAAAGATTTATTTATTTATGCATACAAGAGCTGGGGTACAGGCCAGAGTTGCGGGAGGTGAGAGGATTCACCAGAGACAGAGCGGGAGCAGAACAGGCAGATGGACTGAAACACACTGCTGAGGGGAGAAGCGGGCGAGACAGGAGAGGTCTGCTGCGCCATGTGGGTCCCCTCCCTGGCCGGCAGCAGGGATCGAACTCATGCTGCAGTGGCTGCGGTCTGCTCCCTAGTGCATTGCTCAATCCACTGCACCACCAGGGAGGCCCCGACTTGGTACATTTTAATAGGAAGAATACAATACACGATGATGATGACCAGAAGCCCTTCACCCATTGGGGAATGCAGTAGTATTGGTAGATAGATACAAACTTCCTAACTTTTGGAAGTTGAAACATGTTTAGATAAGATACCTCAGCAGCAGAATGCACACACACATGCGCGCACACACACATACACACCCCACACACAAAATTTTCCTCCTTTGGTCCTCATAACACTCCTCCCACTAGCCCCCAGAAGCTAGGATGATGAGTTAGACTATCCAAGGTAGCCTATAATTCTGCAATATACTGGGGAAAAAACAACTGACTTTACAGAGTACTTACTATTTATTGGGCTACGAATCCTGTCCATATCTACTTATAAGTGTTTTTGTTTTGTTTCATCTTGCAGGTTTTTTTAATACCAACAAGTTAATAAAGTCCATTTTCACAATATATGGGTTGTGCTGTTGCATTATGCCTGAGTGCACTACATAGAGAGTCATCTCCTTTAAATGCAAGTATGAACATCTGCAGCTCAGCAGGCAGTGGTACAGTGGAAGACAAGGAACTCCCAGTACATAGGATGCACATATGTCCAAAACATTTTGTTTGTATGAATGTAAAATGCTTGTCTGAGATTTAAATTCAGTACTGACCTCATTAGCGCCATCTTTTAAACAACCAAGTGAGCTGCATACACATTAAATAATTGTTTCTCAAATGGTCTTTGATAAAATTTCACAGGTATTTCAACCGAGCAGGAATAGTTCTTTCAACACGATGCTGGAATAAGTGGTATATCCATATGCAAAAACGTGAAGCTAGACAAATAAAATTCAAAATGCCACACAGAGCAAAATGTGAAATACTATAAGTACTGGTACATAAGTAAACGAAAATGTATATGATTTTGGGATTGGTAGTGAATTTTTGGCTAAACTACACAGACACAGAAACACATAGACGTAACACAATCTATAAAGAAAAGAATAGGCCAATTGGACTTAGTTAAAAGTTTAAAACTTCTGTCCTGGGAATGATTCTGTTAAGAGAATAAAAATATAAGCAATACCTGGGAGGAAATCTTAGCAAAATACTTATGTGATAAAGGACTTGTTTCCAAAATATACAAAGAACTCTAAAAACTTGACAACAAAAAATGAACATAAAATTGGGCAAAAGTTATATACAAATTTCATCAGAGAAGCTATACGGATGGCAAACAAGCAAATGAAAAGCTCACCATCATTTGTCAGTAGCAGAATGTAAATTGAAAAAGCAATAAGGTACTACTATATACACCAGAATGTGTAAAATCCACAAAAACTAACAAAATAAACTGCTGAACAGGATGCAGAGCAACAAGGAACTCTCAGTCATTGCTGAAGAGAATGTAAAATTTTACCACTACTTTGGAAGACAGTTTGGCAGTCTCTTAGAAAGTGAAATAGGGACCTCCCTGGTAGTGTAAGGTGTTAAGCACTACACTATGAAACATCCATAGTCACTGCAGCACAAATTAGATCCCCACCACTTGCCAGCCAGGGAGGGGACCTGCTTGGTGCAGCAGACCTTTCCTGCCTCGCCTGCTGCTCCCCTCAGCATTGTCTTTCAATCTTCCTGTTCTGTTCCCCCTCTGTCTCTGGTGACTCCTCTCACCCTTTACCCCAGTTCTTGTATAGTAATAAATAAATCTTTAAAAAAAATAAAAACAAGAAAAGTTAGGAAAATTGTCACAGATGAGGAGTAGTAGGAAACATGAAGGAATTCTCATACAGAAAATGGTATTAGGTAAGAACTACAAAAACATATATAAAGTTTGAACCATAGTTAATAACAATACATCAATATAATTTGTGGATTGCAAATGTACCAGATTAATGTAAGATTAATAAATTGAGAAACTGGGCATAGGGAACAGGGGATCTTTATACCTTTGCAGATTTTGTATAAATCTAAAATTGTTCTAAAATGCAAGGTTTATTGCGAAAGTAATTATCTCAAAGGTCCTACGGAAGTTAAGCACATATTGTGATGTTTTCTAAATAAATGACATACAGAAATGATAAAAACAGAAAGACATATGCCTCTTGTATAAATATATGTAGATAAAGGTTGCCAATAATTTAAATGATATGGTATCTTTGTGTGTGTATATATATATGTATATGTATGTCAGAAAAATCTTAGATATAATGAAAATATGTGGCCTTATTTTCTGTTTAATAAAATGAGAATGTATTTTATTATAGTTGTACATAGCACAACTGTACACTGTTATGCTGAGAGATACTTATTTGGAGTAGATTAAAGAACTTTTCAGTCACATTGATTAAAGTTTCATCTCAGCTCTGCCTCTTGCAAGCATATAACTTTCTCTTGTTAATCTTTCTGTATTCTAGGTCCGTCATATGTAAAGCAGCAAGGACAATCATGAAACTCACAATGTTCTTCTAAATAACAAGTAAGGAAATTGCTTAACATCCGTGTCTACGGCATAGTAAGTGCTTGATAAATGGTTATTTTTACAACTGGTATATCCCCAAGAACTATCCATTTTCACATATGTGTTGTTCTTAACTTGGCAAATATTTGAATATATAAATAGATGAATATATAATATGTAATGACTATAGACACCAAGTCAATAAAATGTCTCTAGATGGAGCCCTGTAGAATTGAAGGTGAGATAATTCCATATAGATTATGCATTAAAAAGGAGGCTCAAATTGCATCTCTTCCGTTCCTTTCTCTCTCTCACTTTTTCTTTTTGGATGGAGTGACAGTGATGATGAGAAAAATACAAGAACAAATGCAGAAGTCATATTAGAGTGTCCTGGCCTAAGATGATTAGACTTAATTGGGCAAGTCTGAGAATTATCCTAAAATGGTGGTATGTAAACATGTATTTCTAACCAATGTAATGTTGAGAGATGCACAGCATAAGCAAAATAGGTGGGTAGAACAAATATATATGTAACTTAAAATGTATGTTTGTTCATTTAGATGTTGATTAACAACTAACTGGCCCCTGGCTAATTATGGTGCTATGACACTGGCGATAAAGACATTATTCTTTTTGTTAGTAATATCCAGTTCGTGATGAGGATAGTGAGGAGTAAATACTTAACAGAAAAGTCACTTGAAGACATAATGGTTGAAACACTTCCAAGCCTGGTGAATACTATAAATTCAGAAAATATAAATACTTGTGGATAACAATTAGGTACGTAAAGATTGTCAGAGAGCACTCAAAGCTCTAATCATAAAAGAATAAAATCATAAACTGGACCCACTAACTATGACACCATTAAAAAATTAATAGATAAGCTATAGACAAAATATTTTTAAATTCTTCTTATTTTTTAAAATTTTCTTACATTGTTGTTCATTTTTGTACAATATTTAATTTCTTCCCTCAGGTGTAGTCCCCATAATTCTACCACCACAGCACCTGTGAACCATCACCATAGCCCCTTGCTCTGTTCCCTTCCCTGATTTGATCCCCTCCTTCAGATCTATGGTCTGCTTGGAAGTTTTGTCTTTTTCTTAACCTTATTTCTTCAGTTTCCCTGTACTCTATTAGTGAGTCCATCCAATATATTTCTTTTTCATTCTGACTTATTTAGCTTAACATAATCCCTTCCAATTCCATCCATGTTGCTGCAAATGGCATGAATTTCTCTTTTTTGATTGCTGAATAGTATTCCACTGTGTATTTATACCACATCTTCTTGACCCATTCATCTGTTTTGAGGCATTTAGGTTGTTTCCATATCTTAGCTGTTGTAAATAGTGCTACAGCACACCTAGCAGTATCGGTTTCATTTCAAATTAGTGTTTTGCATCCCTTAGGTAGATTCCAAGGAATGAAAACATAAAATATCCATTTTTAGTATTTTGAGGATCTTCCACACAGGTTTCCATAGTGACTGGACCAGTTTACATTCCCATTGGCCAGGTGAGAGGTTTCCCTTTCCTCTCCATCCTCACCAGCATTTGTTGTTGTCAGTTTTTTAATATGGGCCGTTCTCACCAATGTGAGTTGGTATCTCATTATAGTTTTTTGATTTGCATTTCCTTGATTATAAGTGATGTTGAACATATTTTCATATACTTATTGGCCACTTGACTTTATTTTTTTGGGGAAGTGTATTTTTAGCTCTTCTGCCCATTTTTTGACTGGGTTGTTTGCTTTCTTTTGGTTGAGTTGTGTAAGCTCTATGTAGATCTTTGCTATCAGTCCCTCATCAGTTGTATGGCGTTCCTATAGTTTCTCCCATTCAGTAGTCTCTTCATTTTGGTTACTGTCTCCTTTGCTGTACGGAAGCTTTTTAGTTTAATGATAGTCCCAGCTGTTTATCTTCTCCCTCATTTTCTTTGCTTCTGGAGATGAGTCCTCAACATATTTCTGAGGCTATGATATGGAGTGTTTTGCCTTGTATATATTTGTGATTTCAGGTCTTACATTCAAGTCTTACCCATTTTGAGTTGCTTTTTCTGTATTTATGTGAGATAATAGTCTAGCTTCCTTCTTTTGCATGTGGCAGTCCAGTTTTCCCAGCACCATTTATTGAAGAGATTGTCCTTGTTTCAGTATATATTCTTTGCTCCTTTGCCATAGATTAGTTGGCGATAAATGTATTGCTTTATTTCTTCGTTTTCAATTCAGTTCCACTGGTCTGTGTGTCTGTGTTCATTGCCAGGCAAAAGAAAATATAACTGGTCCAGGGCCTCCCCTGGTGGTGCAGTGGGTTAAGCAACGCACTACGAAGCAAATTGCAGCCACTGCAGCACGAGTTCGATCCCTGCTGCCGGCCAGGGGGGAGACCCACATGGTGTGGCAGACCTCTCCTGCTGTGCCCGCTGCTCCCCTCAGCAGTGTACTTCTGTTGATCTGCCTGTTCTGCTCCCCGCTCTCTGTGGTGAATCCTCTCACCCCCTCCACACCTCTGGCCTGTGCCCCAGTGCTTGTATGCATGAATAAATAAATCTTTAAAAAAGAAAAAAGAAAATATAACTGGTCCATTTACAGACTAAATTCATACTTGTGATTGAAGTTTGAAGATGGTCATTTCTGTGAGGGGTGAGGATGACTAGAAATAGCACAAGGAAACATTCTGGGGGGGGGGTGAAAAAATATTCTTTATTGTGTGGATTATTGCTACTGAGGTATATACAAGTTATGGAAAATCGTCACCTAGAACACTTGAGACCTGTGAATTTTATATTTTGTGACTCAAAAAAAGAATAGAAATAAACTAATTTAAATATTTTTACCAAAGAAAAGTACTCTTTTCCTGGGTAAAGAACTTAAAATAACTCCACATATAGATATTTGTTTTGTGAAATGAAAGTTAAATAAATGATTATGGGTTAGGCAGAAGACTTTTGATATACACAGTCTGGATCTACTACATAGTTAATCACCTCTTGGTCTAAAAATGGGGAGAGTCTCCAGAGAAGAGAATTTTGTGCTAAAAAATGAACATTGATCAAAATTCTTACCAGCAACTTAATTCAAGTATTGTTAAAATGCATGATTCATTATTTTGACATCTAAATGTCATAACTACCTTTGATCCTTTTCCTCTGGGATAACTTGCTTAAATGTGATAGAGTGGTAGAAAGTCTGAAGGAGTGGGTGAACAAGAATCTCTTTTTCTGGATATCTCTATGCTAACACAAAGGGTAAATATGATTAAATCCACCCATGCCCCAAGCCTCACGGGGGCTATAAAAATCCTGGACTGATTTCAGACACTGCAGGGTTGTTATTTGCTTCTTGGAAATAGTCCTGCTTCCTTCAGGCACTGGTAGATGGGTCTCTGAGCAGAGGTAGCAATTCCTGGACATCCCATCCCCTTTCCCTTCTTTTCTCCCATCACATAAACCAGTAGACAATTGGATGGCATTTCTTTGGCCACAATGGGCTCCTAAGAGATCTTCCAGTTATTCCTGCTATTTAGTTAATCAATCATGTCACCCCATGGTTACTGGAAGTGTGTTGGCTAAGAGGATCAGCCGTGTCCCCTGCAATAAAACTCAAAGGGAATGCAATAAGAATTCTTCAGTTACAAAAGGATCCCTATCTTCCCATCACCTCAATCCATCCTTGTAAAAGCTGCAGAATGGCCTTATGTCTTCCTTTGAGGCTTTGGTGCTACACAAGGAAGGGAGAGGAAGTTCCACGTCTAGGTTAATACCTACAGTGTATATGTTATATTTCTTATTATATTACTTAAAGGAACAGCTGGGTGAAAAATTACTGGGGACAATGACTTGCTTGTAATTCTTCCAGAATTCTTTTTTTTAGGGGTTTCAATTGTAAAAGTTACCATTTTGGTAAACATGGAAATTGAGGCAAGCAGACTATCAGCCATATGGCCAATAGTCTTAATCAGAATTCTACTCTTCTCCTCTGTGAGATAAGAACATTCTTTCCACACAAAGATGAATTTAGCAGCATGTAATTTTCCTTCTTATCCACTAAATGTGGGATTGAATTAGAGTTTACCTAGAGAAATCTAATTTGTAGTTTTGAAAATAAGCAAAAAGCTGGTAGACTTCACTGTTGATATTCTGATCACATTATATGCATAGAAGATAGTATCAAGCAAAGCTTTATTTACATTTCCTAAGTGTTTTTTCACTTTGTATAAACTAATGAGTGGTGCTGTTAGAGAATATGTGTATCCCTCTTTGTGTAATGGATTAAGTGTGAGTCCTGTTAAACACTAGGTCATAAATCAGACTGTGTTCCCTATGCCTAATTAAGGGTTTAAAAGGGGAAAAGGTAAATTCTTGAATGAAGGGCTCTACTCAGAAGCAGAGTTTGTTATTTCACAAAGGAAGTAGATAAAACAGAAAAAGAAGCAATTTAGGAAAGTGAAAAAGAAAACTATGAAAATATTTAGCTACATTATTCTACTTCTCAGACTTAAGGATGCTTGAGCTGCTAAAAGGTCTGGATAGAACTTAAAAAAATTTTTATTTTTTTCAATTAGACCACTGAAATGTAATAACACCAAAGGGCCAGAAAATTAAAAACTTGTCTCAAAATAGCTATAATCGACTGAAATATTAAAACTATATACATGGAAAGTATACATAAATCAGTTACAAGAAGATTTGAACAATATTTACAAGGTTTTTTTTTCACCTAATCTCTATAGAGTATATTAAAATCTTAAAATATTAAACTTTTATAATAGATTTCAAGTAAAAAAAATCAGTTAATATATTTGTCTCCTAGTGGGAGAGTTGCCATAAATAGAAATAAAATTAATCTCAGATATTATTTAAATATCAAAACAAACACTTCTGTTTGTTCTAGAGTATAGTTAATGCTTAAATTCATGCTGTAAACTGACCTTAAATGAAATGAACGTATTAAGATACTTACAATGTTTGTCACTTATCATATATAGGATTAGAACAAGGGAGATATGTTAACATTGATTATCCCTTCAGAATATCACTCATTTCTGACTATATATAATTAATAATACTGGTATTTGACTTTATTTTACTTCGCTTTGTGTAACATATCAACTACTCAGTGAAATATGGGGAAGAAGGGAAACTTTTGCTACCAAGAGGAAAAGACCGATAATATGTCTTGATTGGATGGTTATTGTATTTCCAATAAAAGAGACCAATTTACTAACTTTCCAATCATTTGTTTTTCAATCAGTAAATATTTATTATGGCCTAAATTATGACTAAGAGTTTGATTAGCATTAGCCACTCAGTGAATTGGGCAGTGGGCAAAGGAGACAGGGTGACCACCTTTATGAAAGTTCGGGATTAATCAGATTCTAGTTGATTATTAACAAAGGATATTTAGGGAAAAAATAAAGGTAGTCAATATTCATATTAGCAGAATTCAGAGGTTCTCAATGTAGGCATAATGAATATTTTTTCAGAAATAAAAACTCACATTACAAGGTCATCAGGACCACCTAAGACCTTTTCCATCTCCCCGGCAATTATGTTTCCATCCTCTCTCTTCAACTTTTATTATCCCTTCCCACCCCACCTTCTGCTCTGTGCTGGGCTGGCTGGTGGGCATGTGTGGGGGAAGGGTGGAAAACTTTTCCATTCATTCCAGACTTCACAGGCAAGGGGCATATGGGATGGCTATGAAAGCACTCCCAGCCCCTTATTCCTGCCCAAATCACATAAACGTCTCCATTTTCAGTCAACACTTTGATTAAGATCCATAGGATCTTTATTTCCTGAGGAGCTACTTGTGATCAAACAACTATTGTCCCCAAATTCTTAAGTCTCTCTTTTCTTGGTATTGGAGTCTCATATGAACTTTAACCCTTTTCCAGTACAACATCACTGCTATTTTAATTTATGGAAATTGGCATTTATGTTTGTATTGAGCATGAATCAGTTGTTACATATTTAAAATATAAAACAAAGTAACAATACAGGAGATAAAAAAATATCTGCAGGAAATAATGGAAGGAGACATACACAGTAGGAGTTTTAATTGTTAAATTCTGAACCTAAGGGCAGAAATGGAAATAAAGCCCGCAGGGGAAAGGCAGCAAGGATTCTGATACTTGCCAACTGAGCTCTGAAACGCCTATGATTAAATTGAAACAGGGGTCTCAAAAAAGGAAAAACTTATAGGACAGCTCTAAGTGGAATATGTACTCTTGGAATTAATCTCTTCTCATTTAAAGGGAGATCTTAGATGTGATCTTATATGACATTCAAATGAAAACTAGTAGTGCTTCATAGATGTCATTTATTTATTTGAGTATTTTCCTGCTTTTAAATTGTCCTGAATTTTCCTGCACTCATATATGTAAAAGTTTCCTTCATTTCTACAAGTTTGAATGTTCAGACCCTAGCAGTCCTTCAAATCTAATTTCAAAGGATATCTCTGTCTTAAAACCTTCTTTAATCTTTGCAACATAAATTAATTTCTTTTATTAATTTTTACATGATTTCACCTGGATATTTTTGGGGGATATTTATGACTTTCTATCATGGTTAAAAGATACTCATGAAATTTACTGAATTATATGTTTATAATTGATTTATATAATTTCTACTACCACATTTATTGAGAAGTTGAGTGAGTCTTAAGGAAAAGTATGACTGAATATACATAGGATAGGCAAAAGTAGAAGAAAACAATCTGACAACAGCAACAGCTTCTCTATAATAACCCACCTCTATTGGGGTGCTGTGAAATGGATGCTGGTTTAGCATGGAATATTCACCAAGGCTTTAACCAGAATTACCTGCTATGAACTATTTATATACTCAAATACACAAAAATAGGAGTAGAAGCTAAGACTTCATTATTGTTTATTTAAAATTGGCTCACCAATGAAGAATGAGTGCACAAGCAAGTGCTTTAAAAAAAATACAATAGTTTACACATGCTTAATTTGGATGATATATTTCCTCTTCTCTAATACCTAGAATTGAAGATTAAAGAATAATGTCACTGGAAAACAACTGAATATGTTTTCCTTTAGATGACTCTAAAACTTATTAGTAAGCACTATTTCACAGTAAATAACAAATTATATGTTAGGGTTTCATTTCTTAAAATCGGTATTTTTGAGTAGAGGAGAATACATTAGACTGAGAATACTTTGAAAATATATCAATTACGTTAACCATAAAGAGAATTCTTGAAAATAAAAACAGATGTATACATGACTCAAATTTAATATATTTGAAATGTAAAGTAAAAATATAATACACCTGGATAGAATTATGCAAATTGCATGGGTATATTTTCCCCTTAGGGATAACTTCACTGTGTTCTCGAAATCTATTTTTAAAAGAAAGAAAGAAAAAGTGGAAATAATCTTTTGATATTTCCTTAAACTAATGCATAGCTCTTTCTTATTCTAATGAATTGAAAGAGCAAATATTTTTAGAGAATTAACATAACCAGTTCTTTATGATTATGAGCTGCCTTTGCTCAATTTTTGGTAACCAAACATTTTTACCACTTCGGTCATGCCACAGGGTCCTCAAAGGCATCACCTTACTATAATTGTTCTCATTCTTAGACATATGTCTTTTCATTGACTGTAGGTGTTCATTTCTAGTTGGGTATTTATTTTCAAGCAGTGCAATTTAGAATAATGCAAACAACATGGGATCAGAGTCAAAGGACTTGGGTTCAACTCTTAAAACCGATTCAGCAAAAGACCTTGAATACAACGCAGTGTTTTTAATCTTCATTTCCTCATTCGTGTAGGAGAGGGGAAATATGTTTAACTGGTCTGTTTGAAGGAACAAATGAGATGTATATGCAAAAACCCAAAGTAGTATTTGCCTACCATTGTTAGTATATCCAGGAAATAACCTTCTATCAATAATCCCGTCAGAGTGCCCTTTTTGTTTCTTATTCAACATAAAATCGCAATAATTAATGTATGGGTCGTCAAGTCATTTCTTCCTTTGTTTAACAATAACTTTATTAACCGAAACAATTCACGAGCGATCGACGAAGTTGGAAAGGGTACAATAAACTTTCAAGTGGGAAGGCAGTTTTTTTTTTTTTCTAGTTCGCTAACAAGGTGAACAACCCCACTCTCCCCGCACCCGAACGTGGCAAGTAGAAATCATTTTTAAGATAAGCAAGCGTTAGCCGCGCAGCTGCTCACACAGGCAGCGCGGCGGCACGACGACTGTGAGCGATTTAAAAATAATTAGCGCCGGGGCGCCGCACGGCTCGGCCCGGGGCGCAGCGCCCGAGTGCTGCATTGTTCAAGGCGCCGTCGGCGGCCCGGCGTTGTGTCAAGTTGCACGTTCAACACTGGTTATTCGGCGGCTCTCAGAGGCTGCTTTTGCACGCTCAGCCGGGCTCGGGGCAGGCACTCCAAGCAAGAAAGGGGTTAAAGCCGTCCACCAGAGGGAGTGCGTGTGAGCGTGTGCGTGTGCGCGCGTGTGAGTGAGCGCACAGGACAGAGGCATCGACTTGCGAAGCGGACTCGTCCACAAGTTCCAAAGGCCACGGCGGCCCCGGCGTCTGGCCCCGGCGGGCCCGGGACGGCTCCGGAGGGCAGCGCGGCCTGCTCCGGCCCCGCAGCGCCCCGCGGACTCGGGGGCCGGGCCGGGGGTGCGGGGGGCTCGCGAGGGCTTCAGGGCGTGGCCGGAGTGGGGGGCGCGCGGCGAGTGTGAGCGGGTGTGCGCGCGCGAGGGCGAGTGTGAGCGCGACGAGTGTGCGGCCGCGTCGCCATTCCCCGTGACGTCAGAGTGTATTGTTGTGCGCGGGGCCGAGCGAGCATCCCCGGAGCTGTCACCGCGGCGGCCGCGGCGGCGGCGCACCCGAGCCCCGCACGAGCCAGCCCGGCCGGCGCCGCCCCCGCCCCGGCCCGGCCCCGGCCCCGCCGCCGCCGCCGCCGCCGCCGCGCC
>JAGFMF010011464.1:8567743-8592588 GCA_019455555.1 Galemys pyrenaicus | reverse complement strand
CCCGCCCCACCCCACCCCCTCGCTCCATCCCTCCCTCCGCCGCGCCGCCCGCGCCTCCCCCCGCGCAGCGAGTGCGGGTCACCGGGTCACTGGGTCATTGTCTCCGCGCCGCACCCCGAGCGCCCCGCGGAATCCCCCACGTCATCAGCAGCACATCAATGAGATGCAAACATGAAAGACAAGAGGAAGAAGAAGGACCGCACCTGGGCCGAGGCTGCCCGCCTGGTACGTTCCGCCCCCGCCCGCCGCCCGCCGCCCGCGCGTCCCGCCGGCCCCGCGGCTCGCCCCGCGCGGGTCGCGGCGGCGGGGACGGCCACTTCCAGCCCGAGCCGCCGCCCGCTCCCGGGCTCCCGCTCTTTGTTATTCTGCGGGAGTGGGCTCGCCCGGGGCCCCTGTGTGTGCGTGCGCGCGCCGAGGGGCGCAGCGATTGCCGCGGGGCGCTCCCCGCCCGCCGCGCCCGGCCCGCCCGGGACACTTCGCCCGGTACTTCTCGCCGGGCTCCGCGGTGCCTGCGCCGCGGGGGACTCTCCGAGCGCCCGGCCCCGCTCCACTTCCCCCTCTGCCACTCCGGAGACCTTTGTGTGGCAATTACCACTCCCTCCCCAGCCCTCCACCCCCTGGAATTTCATCAATAACTCTTGCACGGTCTGTGTGTGTGTTCGGCGTTTGTGAGTTCATACATTCTACACGTGCATGCACGGTGTGTGTCCGACGCGGACTTGTGGGGCGTGTGCATGTGGGCTAGGGCTTGGCGTGTCTGTGTGCCGTGTCGTGTGCATTATGTGGGCACACGGAGACCGATACGCGCATGTTTTGTGTGGACCACAAGTTCGTTTGTGTTTGTAGGTATTGTGCTCTGCTCGGTATTTGTGCGTACATCCTGTGCACGTGTGTGCAATTTGCGAGTGTGTGTCGGGGGTGTGCGTGTGTAGCGAAGTTGGGTGGGTGTCATTTGTATTGGGAGGTTATTAAGAGTGTACAGCTAGGTGTGTTTTACTGCTGGCTTCCTGGGCGGTGTTACTTGGCAGCTTTTCCTTTTCTTGAACCTTTCGGCGGAGCTTACGTTTTAATCATCGAAAGAATGTCTCTATAGAAATGCTGGTTGGCGGAGGGGCGTCGGCGTCTTCGGTTTGATGCATGTGTATGTGTGGGGTTTTCTTTCTTCATCTTTTAAAGGACAGCTGTAAATGGATTTTTTTAAGGATATTTCTGTACAGTGTGTCTCACGGGAATGCAAGACATTACACTCGAAGCTCAGCCTTTCAGGGATTTGGCTACATAAATTAAGTATTTATTCACCAACTTACTGTTGTAAATTGGCCGAAAGAAAGCAGATTGCATGCAGCATGGGGGGGGGGGGTGGTGGCGGGGAGTGCAGGGGGAGACCCAGGGACTTGTTATTGGGTTGACTTTGTAAAGATTGTTTGACTATAACTGTGGTCTTTTTTTTTTTTTTTTAAGCTTTTGAGTAACTACATCATGCTTAAGGAGAACATTTGTCAAAAGTAATTATCTGAGTTTGGTTGAAGGGCCTTGCTGGTATGTCTCCAGATTCTAGCAAAGGGTTTTAGATAATTGGCTGGATTGCCCTGTGAAGAAGTGACAAAAGTCCTTTTTAATTGCGATCTAGTTATTGGTAGCAGAAATGGCCAGGCCCCTTTGCTTCATCTCTTAATTTGTAGTAGTGTTTGTTATGATTTCTCCCCTTATCTGTGATTGTGTTAATCACTAAATCACTCACTGTCTGGATGAATGGGCAGGTGATAGTCATTCTCTAATGAACTGCATCTGGGAGAGGGAACTTATTTGTGAGGAATATGTGAAAAGTAAGCAGTAAGTGTTAAGTAGATGCCAGATTGATGTTATCACTGAATTTTTGCTAGAGCATAGTGCATTACTTATTGTTCGCCCAGTCATTAATTCAGACTTGTGTGGGGGTGTGCAAAGCTTCTGAAAATGCATTATTCAGGTTCCTCGAGTGGCAGTCAAATATTATTATAGAGTTTCAGTGTATGTGTTTTAAATAAATGAACAGTGAGTTGATTTACAAATATTTTAAAATAATGATTCACGAATTAGCCATATCTGCCTGCAGATAATAATTTAATAAAGAACATGTTCTGATGGAATTCAGACCTAACCCTTTATATTCAATGTATGTGGCTATTCTTGAAAGTACTGTGCTTTATTTGATCTAAGCATGCTATGTCTCTATTGATACATCTTGAAATAGAATTCTGAGTCACAGTTTTTGTTAAAAGTTGCATTTTCCTCCTGCAAAGTTCATTGATGAGAAAAGACACACTAGTAGTCATCAACACAAAAGAATTAATGATAGACCAGATGTCTCTATTTTAACCAGACATATTGAACTAGTAGTTATGGTAATTTTTCAATTTGGTTCAAGTTATTTTTCCCTTGGTAGTTGTACAAATGTGTATGTATTAAAATGTGACAGTTGAAATAAAATACTGAATAAAATAGCAAGTGATTGTACTGGAAGTAATCTTTTTCAGAAACGTGTGATTTACATTAAAGTGACATGATCATTCTTAACTTATTTTGTGAATAACAGAGAAACAGGTTTATTTGAGTAATGGTGACTTTTCATTTTTTTCTGATTGCATCAGGGCATACAAACTCTTCCCAACTTGCTTGAAAAAACATCTTTACTCTCCTAATTGACAGTATTAATTTACATGTAATGAAAAAGGAATGCTTATTTTCCTTAGCATGTCTGTGATGTATACTACTAGTTCATATTTCTAGTGCCCCTGCTGATTTTGCTGTGGTTATTGTTGTTATGGACTTTTAGCTTTTCTCTAGCAAATGTTAAACAAGATGTCTGATTAGAAAGTAAAGACTGAAGGGTGGATGGAAAATAAGCAACTTAGGATGTGTTTCTTGCAGTATGTGCAGTAAAGAGTGTCCAATTAAGAGTAACCTTCCAATTCCTAGTGTATATTATGTATATATAGATATAATGTGTGTGAATATATATCGTACTGGAGGGTGTGTGTGTGTGTGTGTGAGAGAGAGAGAGAGAAAGAGACAGAGAGAGAGAGAGAGAGAGAGAGAGAGAGAGAGAGAGAGAGAGAGAGAGAGAGAGAGAGAGAAAATATATAGATATNGAGAGAGAGAGAGAGAGAGAGAGAGAGAGAGAGAGAGAGAGAGAGAGAGAGAGAGAGAGAGAGAGAAATTATATTGATATTAGCGGAGAGGAAATGTAAGAGATTTCTTGGACTGTGACCAAAAGCTTATGTTTAAATGTACCTTTGATTTCATTTTAAAGAAAAATATATAGGAAAAAACAATTCTTTCTAGAATAAGAATTTCCAGTTAACAGCAGAATTTTTGTTTTCTTTCTTTGTGAGAAAAATGTCTGTCTTCAAATCTAAACTCTGAGTGGCAACTCCAGGGATTTTGTTTTAGATAGAGATGCAGCTCTGAAGCTCTACCAATTTTCTCATGGAAGTACACAATGTTTGTATGTGGTGGACTTGCTTAGCTTAGGAAAGAAATGGTGCTATAATTTTACTGTGTCGTCAGGAAAGCAGTGATTATTAACAGGCTGCCATTTTAAAACAGTAATACTACATCTTTTTTTTCTTTCTTTTTTTTTTTTTTTTCTTTCTGCCCTGCATCAGTTGCAGAAATTTCAGCCTTCAGCCTCTCCCCTCCCCCTAGGCCTTCTGCAGTTGTGGTTGTTACTTTGCGCATTGCCATTTAATATGGAGTCTGCTCCCAAACCAGATGCATTTTCATCTGTTTTATCTGCTCTTCTAAGGTTGTAGAGTCTCAGAGGATCCCACAATCACATGGAAGTATCTTCTGTCTTAATATTTGTAGACCACAATAAGAATAAAAATCAAAACCATAACTCATGTCGAGCTGGGGCTTTGACTTTAATCCTTTTGACTTTTATCTCAAGTCTTCACTCTGTTACTATAAATACAGTTTAAACCATTGTGAAAGGATCTTCATGCTTCTTTGTAAAAAATGGGGATTTGACAGCACTTTGTTTTACTGCACTAAGGGGTTTCTTTGTTACTGGCTTAACACAGAACATACTGTTATTTATATATTTATTCTAGGTTAATTCCTTTTTTGACATGCAAAATTGTTGTTGCTTTGAGAAGTGCTTTTTGATACTTTCATCACTTTGTTCTATAGGGAATGCTGCTGTTAAGATAATGATCCAAATGTATTAATTTGTTTCCTGAGTTTCCTTCTATTTGTTTTATTCCTTTCAATCTTTGTTTAGTCTTAGTGGCACCTGAAAATAAATCTCAACAATCTTCAATAGCTTTGTGCTTGGTAACATGGCTGATTTATTTGCTCATAGTTTAGATACATTCACACCGATAGATAATGAATGTCAGTGTTGTGTGTGTGTGTGTTTTGGCAGTTCAAGGTGACCTTTGGAAAAAAATTAATGACAAATTTACCTCATTGTTGGAGAAAACAGGCACTTACCCCTTTTGCTATAGCAGGGTTACTGAAGGGTTTTAAATAGAGAATTTGTAAATCATATTGTATTACAAATTAAGTAGTAGATTTACTAATGAAAGGAAATCTGTGAATCTTTGCACAGTGAAGATTCTTTTGCATAATACATTATATTCTAAACAGCCTGTAAGGATTTTTGTAAAATAAAGCTGAGTGGTGTTGGTAGCTGTTCAAATGGAAAGCAATTCATAATTGTTAAATGACTGGTTGCTTTGCCTTTGTCTTTCTATTGTAGAAATAAATAGAATTTTTTTAGGGATGGAGATCATGGTGGTGGAGGGGAAAGTATGAGGACTGCTTTTGGCATTTTCTCACTGTGCTAGTGATGCTTACATTTCAGATTATGATCAGATGTTAACAGTTGAGAACATTTTGACTTGTGATTTGGGGTAAGTCCCAAAGGTGCACATGAGCATAATTGTGACAATGCTTATTATAGGCTTTTATTTTCAGTCACTTCCATTCCAGTTGGCTTGATTCAGCTGGTTTCTGTGATCTACACACAGTCTCTTCCATGTCTCCATTTCATCATCTCTTCTTGCAGAGGTGGAACTTGAATTTTCATTTAGCAGTTTGAAGGACCAAGAAAAGAGTTTGCTTATTTAGAAAAAAAAAAATCAGTTTGAGGTTGAAAACATTTATTTGGAAATAATGAGAAACATGAAATTGGACCTAATGTTAACATTGGTAATGTTGTATTTCTTGGTGATATGAATGGAATGTTAAGAATTCTTTATTTATTTCTCTCCCTTGACAAATTCTTTGGTAGCAGATGATGCCTCGGGATGTCAAAAATTGACTCTCTTTTTGGTGTCCTGTAGTTTTTGACTTGTAATTACACCTGTGAAGGAATTTTGTCACGGGATAAAGTACTTACATTTTAATATTTAATAATGTCATAGTTTCAACACTTCACTGAAATGCATTGCAAACGTGAAATATGATCATAGTTTGTGGGCTCTACATATAGGGTTGAGATGTTGGAGAGGACACAAAGAAATATCCTCAATGAGTGTAGAGGAGGCAAGGAGGCTGGAGGGTGACCGAGCAGACACCATCTGTAGGTGTCACACGAACCATCAAGCAGGTGCTAGTTTGCAGATTCACAGAAGGGTTGGTATGTGGTAATTGGGAAAGGCTTAATGGAGTAGGTGAAACTTGGTTTGTCCTTGAAATATGAGTAAGATTAAACAGAGGACAAGAAGACAGCAATAGAAGAAGAGAGAAACTCATGGGCAGAGGGGTAGTGTCAGGCAAGAGGACTAATTCACGGGTCCATGAGCAGTGAGTCTAGAAATATCAGAAGATTTGAGGGAGTAGGCATTGCTATACCATTGAAAATTAAATTGCCATCACCATGGGAAGGGGTTTGAGAGTCTGTTGAAGGCAGTTGGACCTTTGCTAATGTAGCATGGGGCGGTGGGGAAGGTGGTAGTAGAAACGATTGAAATAAAAGCCAAATCAAACCACAAAACAAAATGAATAGCTCTCAGAGGGGCTACCAGCGGTCGGGGTGCATCTCCAAATGCTTCCATTACTTGATAATAGAGTCTGGAAACAAAACTGATGCTAGAAGTATTTTATTTTAAATAACACAATTTTATGCTGTCCATATTCTTGCTCAAATGAGGCAGAGTAAACACCAGTAAGTAATGTACATAACACTTGTAGAAAACACACAGCACTGTGTTTCTAAAACACTCTCTTGCGATCAGCAGGTAGCTGGGGTGATCTCAGAAACTCCATCTCCCAGTATAGTTTAATGACACATCCATTATCATCACTCTGACTATAAGGCCAGTGCACAGGTCTTTTTAGAATTTTGTGCTTGCTGATGTTTAAAAAAATAATAGACATTTTAACTGATGTGAATTTTATCTGATTTGTCATGTGGAGGCCTAGGGAGTATCTTGCTTTGCAGAATGCCTGCCTTTCCCGTCTGCATGAAGTTGTTGTTGTTAGTAATTTATAACTTAAATTCCCTCCCCCACCGCCAGAGTTTCTCAGTAGCAGATCCTGGCTCCCTCCCCACAGGACTGGGAGGAGGGGCATCTGCAAAGAACCACTTTCAGCTATTTGCCATCACTGAGTGCCCTGATTGTTCTGCCTTTGTCCCGGCACAGTTGGTAGCTGTGGAAATCTAGCCCTTGCTAAAACTTTCCCTGAAGAGCCCTTGGGGAACAAATAGAAACATTATATGATTAGCCACATTGTTTTCATTATTAAACAAATCTACATAAAAGGGTAGCAATTAACAGCTTTATCATCCTGAACTTAGACACCTACCTCTCTTCTCCCCTCACTATTCCCACTTGAAGTGGTAACAATTAACTGTTGCTAGTTTTAATGTCAGCAACTGACAACACTAAATTGGGAATAGGCACTTCTTCTGGTTGATTGACATATAGCCCTCTGACACGTTTTTTTTATGGTTTTTTTTAAGTCAGATTCATGCCCTGGGGTTGGAGCCAAAGGGCTTGTCAGACATTGACTTTAATAGCTGAAATATATAACTTAAATGACATTCAAGACCTTAACTTTGGTAGAACTTTTAGAATCCGAGGAATTCTCCAAGGCAGTACAGTTTATATTTAGCGGATGCACTTCGAAACTGTATTCTTAGAATATAGGTGCAAAACTTTATGGTACAGTTATTTACCAGAAGCTTGTTTTCCATTTCTTAAGCATGAAAGAGTCTATGAAAAATAGATGATTGAAAAAAATAACTCCACAAATTGGTATTTTTTGGCATGTGTTCCTTTCTCTTTTAGTTCTGCAATAGTTGATTTCTGAATGACTTAAGGAATAGGATGAACTCTTTTCATCTTATGACACTGCCAAATTTTTATTAACTATAATGTATTAGACTCTATTTTAATAATGTCGATGAATTAGAAATTGAGATAGCATCTTTGGCCTTGTTTTCCAATTCAGACTTAGAGAAGAGACACAAAAAGTAAAGATAATCTCTTATTTTAAAAAGGGTTTGTCAGAAAATCCCCTTCCTTTATATCTTCAAAACTTTGTAATCAGAAGTTCTCTTAATGTCTTTCCTAAATCTTTTCTGTTTAGTTTGATTTTTTTTCTCTTTTAAATCAACCCTAGGAAACTAATTAAAACATTTTACATCAAACTTTTTTGATCTTTGCCTTGTTCTCTGTCAATAAACTTTCTTTTTCTTCTCTTGCTTCCATTGGGTCCCTTTCTTCTTTTATTTTTCATTTTGGTGTTGATGTACCTCAGAATTCTACTTGCTGCTCCTTTTTATTTTGTTTACCTGACCTCTAAGCATATTCATAACCCAGTAGCAGTTCTTCCATGATGAGGACTCCCCCTTGAATAGTTTCCTAAATTTTAGGCTTACATTGATAATTTCTGTTATTTATCTGTATGTAGTATATTTATAATAAAGTCAGCCCAATTTATTTAAATATTTATTGGTTTACTCCCAAAAATCTATCATATATCTGACACATATAGGAATGTGACAGCATTCCTGTTTTGGTGGTTATCAGCGTGTACTTACTAAACACATGTATCTGTGGAGAGTGGCAAACTCTTTTAAATATCACTCATGTTTAGCTTCTCCTGTTTCCATCCACTATATTTATATAGTCTGGTCTTTCAACTGGCTTTGTTTCTAATCTCTTTTTCAAATTTTACTTACTGAAGTAGTATTTATTCTAGAACAGCTCTTAATCTGACCGAATTATTTGTCTTAAATGCTTTTTTGATTATCATTAAGTTAAGACTAAGAGGTCAAAGAAGCTCCTCCAATATTGACAGCACTTTTGAGAAAGTGGAGTATAATTTTTTTCCCTAAGAATATGCAGAACTATGCATGTTCTGTCCATTATATATCATATAAATCTTTCCATCTTGTAATCTCTAAAGCCTTAGTTTTAGTTTATATTCCTCTAAAATTTGTAACAAAGAAGTTATTTAGCAGTAATTAGTTAATTTATTAATATTTGATCAGCTTCTGTACAACTTTTTTTTATCATACTCTTTTTAAAAATTTTTTATAAGCACATAACTGTTTTTAAGTTGGGGCCCCTGGGTTCATAAACAGTCTTTGTATATCTAAACTGATTTTTGGTTTACTCACTACATTAAAAAATTTTGAATTTAGACGTACATGAAGTTGTGAGAATGAAAAAAAGTGAGTAGACAACTGTGGAGAATCATATATACGCTCTCCTTAAATCCTTCTATTTTCATAAATTCAATCAGTACATTATCTAGATTTGGTATTCAAAAATTGTCAAGAGCACTTTGTAGGAAGCATAACTTCACCCCCACCCCAATCTGTGGATTACAATTCAAACAGAGATCTCCTTAGATAATTCATCATATCTTTTCATGTTGCCCTCATCTGAGTGATAATTTAGCTAGTTATAAAAGACTTAGTTGACAACTTTTTACCTTTAAAACTTAGGGATTGTTTCTTCATTACTTTCTTGAATCAGTAGTAGTAATAGCTTGTCTGAGGTGAGTTTAGCTGTTATTTCTTAAGAGTTTATATGTATTTTACTATTTAGGATTCATTAGATGTTCTTTATCCCTGAAATTCTGCAGTTTTAATATTCTGTTTTAATTTGTGTATGAGTGAATTTGTCTTTATTTGTTTTTTTACAGTATAATTATCTACTGAGTATACATAATCATTGCCTTTTTATGGTTTAAAATTGTAATCATGTTGTGCTATATAACCTCTTTATTACATTGTATCCCCAGTAAGCCCTGAATTCTTTGAAGTCTTCTGAGAGTTTCCTCAGTACCTTTTGTAACTTAAGTAGAAAAGTTTTTTTTTTTTTTAAATGCCATAAAGTAGTTCATATAGTCATCAGGATGGATCTGGAATAGCAGCTGGAAAAATCAGCAGTGCAACAAATACACAAAGTCATGGTACAAAAATAGTCTAGTGGGAATATTAATGTGAGCATATTACCATCACTGTATGTCTGTTCCTGATTCAAATCACAGGTGGATGCAAATAATTGGTAGAACCTGATTCCCATATATGTATCCTAGCTGCTAGAAACTGATGAGAAACTGTATAAAGCCTCTTTTTTACTATAATGGAAATCTCTCCCTTTTCATAGCAACAATAAAGTCAGCAAGAGTAAAACTGAATGCTTTGTCTCTTTGTAACTCCTTCTCCTAACATGTCTGCTTCCCTTTTCATCTTAGTGAAAATCACTATCACCTTATAGTTTGTTCAAGTCAGAAACCTTCCTGTCATCATTAATGCCTTCTTATAGTTTTTCTTTTATCCAGTAAATCACTGAGGTCTGACAGTTTGATCTCCTCTTCTTCAAATTTTTATACCTTACATATAAAGATTTCCGTTGTCATTTACCTTAACTGAATTAGTGTATGGTTTAGAAAAAAGGGTATAGTTTAATGATTCACTGCTTTGTGTTTGAGTCACAATTCTGCCAACTTACTATGTGTTTGACCTAAGGCAAATACTTTTTTTTTTTTTAACATCTCAACTTTATTTTCATGGTCTATTAAAAGAGAATAGTAGCATTAATGAGTTGTTGAGACATTAAGATAAAGTGTATAATGTATTCAGTATAGTCTAAAATTAGAAGATGCCAGTTAGTGTCTTTGTCTGGTAGTTTCTATCTTATTATTACAGCAGCGGGTTATAGTTTACACTTGTAACACAGAATCAGTCTCTTGTTGTTTTTAAAATGCTTTTTTAAAGGTATTACTTGTTCATGTTACCTTTGGTGTGACTTTGTTCCAGTAGAAAACAGATGACATTGTTACAAAGGAGTGACTAAATAAAGTTATGATACAGTAAGAAAAGAGCAGGGATAGTGAGACAAGTAGGAATATTACCAGCAGAAATTGTTACCACCCTTAGTCTTGCAGGGGCTTGAAGAGCAGGAAATGGTTACCACAATGACATGAGCTGTGACTGCAGGAGACAGGGTCTTAAATGCAACTGATGCAGGAAATAGTGAGTAGTAGTCGGTGTCAGCCCTCATCTTTTTCTAAGGAAGTTACGGTCATCAGTTTTCTGACTCCTCTTTCCTTACATTTGTTGGTCTTCAGCTGGTACTTTCTAGTGGTTGAACTCATCCAGAAGCCATATTTTTCTGTTGAACTCATAGACACAGTCCACTGTATCGCAAATATGAGTGAAGAAAGGGAGAGAGTGAATTTGAAGTTGCCAGTGGAGATGGGGGATATAAAAAAATAACTTCCTCCAAAAATGTTTATTTTTTTTTCCTCCAAAAATGTTTAAAAGCTTCTTGTTATGCTAAGAGTATAGTCACATAAGTTTCAACATACTCTAGGTTTCTTTTTTGCATAGTTCTCTGCTTTCATTGCTTGATTCTCTTTTCATTGGCATTCTAAACTCCAGTCATATAAAAGTACAGTTAGATCTTTGAATTTATCATATTGTCCCATGTTTTGTTTTGAGTTGTACATGTTATTCCTTCATTTGTAAACTCTTTCTTCCCTAGCCTTTCTCGCTCTCTCTTTTTTTAGTCTGATAAATTCTTGGGATTTCTACAAATTTCACTTCATTTGAGAAACTTCTGTATCATCCTAAAGCACTTTGTAGTTGTAATAGGATATTATAATTAGTTTTTAACTTTTTTTCAATTTTTGGGGTGTTTAATACAGTACCTCATCTTAAGTTTGTGCTGATTATAATTGAATAAAGTGAGTCAAAGAAAAATTTTCAGGGAAGCAGTTATCAGCTAAGTCTTCAGAAATTTTTCAACACATCTGTAAAACCATAAAATTTATGTCTTTTAGATTTATTTTTGTGTGTTATTGATGAATTGTCACCAAAACTTAGAGAAAGGATCAGATTTCCCAAGAACCAATTAGACAACTGATAAGTTTTGAAAGTCATTTTCTACTTTCAGTATGATTATGGCACCTTTTAATTTCAGTGAGATAATTTGATAGTCATCATGCTTAATAATACTGGAAAATACTCAGTTCCTGTCATTAAATTGTTAGCTGCTGTGCAAATGAAAAAAGATACTAACCCTGACCTTTGGGAAATTAACTTAAAAACAACCCTTAGGACCCAAATGAGATACTTCTCTATAAATTTTAAGTTTACAGTGTGGTAAAATTTCAATATCTTAAAAGTAATCTTATTCTGTGTTTGATTTTAATAAGGTAAAATGATGGTCTGTAAAGGCTTGTTATGAGTTCCAAACCAAAAGTATAATTATCTAGTACATTGATTCCAACACATATTGAACATGTGTACAAATTAAATAACTTCCTTTATACGTGTAAAATATAAGCGAGTGTCATAGCCTCTTTTGAGATTTTAGGAATCTGATATAGTGTTGGATTAGCCTTAATATATCAATTATCATAAAATATTACTATTTCTAAAGAGATGTTAATAATGGCCAGTAACAGGTGATACTTATTGATCCTGACATTGAACTAACTTGTTATAGCCACTATATTACTTAATCTGTAATCAACCCAGGCAGACACCTTGTAATTTTACTCACATTTCTCAGAAGAAGAAATTGAGATGTAGAGTGTTGGTTAGTTGATTTTCTTTCAGTATTAAATGAAGCAAATTTAACTCAAGTTTCTTTAAGCAAAAAAGGCTCACATAACTGAGAAATCCAAGGGTGGAATTCATTTGTAAGTGAATGTAGAGATTTGGAGAAAGTCATCAAGGTGTTTGCTTTCTTCTCATTTTTTTGGTCTTTGTTTTTTGTTGTCTTCACACTGCAGGCAACGGTCATACAAGTCTGGGGTGACTGGTGGTGACTGGTTCCTCAGATCTGTGTTCTCCAAACTTGACAAACTAGCATAAAAATAATTTCTATTTTTTTAAAATACTAATTACCAGGAAGAAGTCACATTGTCCTGTGACTAATATACTCGCCCTTATCAGTAGCAATGGCCAGGATCAAGTAACATGGTTGCCACACAAGAGTCACAAAGAACAGAGGAAATATGCACAAAACTGCCAGTAACAGGCAGACAGCATGTTGGGGAAAACTTGTAAATGCAGTTGACTTCTATATAGAGAAGGTGAATTGTTGGGCTACTAAGTGGTAGAGCAATGATTCAAATCCATTGTCTATCCAGTTTGAGAGCTCTAGACCTTAGGAGAATTAATGTAGATAGTATTTTATCCATTTGGCTATTATTCTTCTGGTATTCTCTTTACATTAAATAAAACCTGAAAACTAACCGTTGCAAAGATTTAAAAATATTTCATTGGTCTGTATCTTCTGATAGGCTAGAAATTACAGTGGATACTTTCTATCTCCTCTCACCCCCCTCACCCTGTCCTGCATAAATGAATATCTTTAGGGTTATATATGAATGGTCCACATATGGTATTTATAACATAGTTTAACACTTTTTAGTATCTGAATACACAGAATCTGTAATTCTGCATGAAGCACTCTTGTACTTTCTTGATGTAAGTACATGTTTCTATTCCCTGTCTAAATGATGCCAGGGTTTCTTCACAGGGTTGCTTAACTTCCTTAGAGGAGGTTGGCTGAGCAAAAGAGGGCAGACTTTGCTTCTCCATCGTGTATGTGCTCATTTCTCTGAATATTGTGACAAAGTCGGCATCAGATAATGATTCCTTATTTCATGTTGGAGTCTATGGCTATCTATCTTAATATTTCAGTCTTCATGCTGTCAGTTCTTGTTTATTTCTCTAAGAGTGTTTTTCTTCTCCTGCCTAATTGAAACAAAAATAGTGCTTCAGAAAATTTCATCTTCTGTCATTTTGTCCCTCAACCTTGTGAAAATTTATTTAGCCATTTTCAGTTTGGAAGGTGGTTGGCACTAGGAGCTGATGTTTATTCATGACCAGTTCTCTGCAGAGATGCTACTGTGTGTAAACAGAAGCATGCATTTTGTCAGCCAGTATCTTTAATGAGAGAATAATAAAAAAAAGAACCCTATTAAACATAAGCCCCAATTTTTATCTTCGGTTCTCTTTCATTCACTGATTTTTATATGTCTTGTCACTTTTTAGCTAATGCATGTTCACAAAGTAAGTTCCAGTAACTAAATAGGAACAGAGGGACTATCAGCAGGGGGAGAAAAAAAAATCCCTGCAAAAATACAGATATTACATTTCCTTATAATCGTCTAATGACTCTGCTTTTTTTTCTTTAAATAATTCATTATTTACTGAGCTCAGTTTCATGGTAAGAAATACATTTTTTTTCTTCGTTTGTTAAAAGGTGTATTGGACAATTGAGTTTTTTTCTTAATTAGTTCACTCTCCCCTCCATGTCTTCATGAAATTTTGTCTCATTTTCTTGGTAGTAGGTGATAGTGGTAGACACCTTTAGGGAGAGGAGTGATTTTAAGTATATTAGATGTGCTATCTAGAAAAATGATGAAGAAACGACTAAGAGGGCTGTAATGTAGTTAGCTTTGTTAGTGTTTTTTGTTTGCTTATAGATCTGTGTGTTGGATTGCATCCATAGGTAAAAGTTTTTTCCTAAGTTTTTGAATTTGTTTTTTTTTTTTAGTGCAAGATTGACTAGAGATTTCCTTAGAAGCACTGGACTGTGTACAGTTGCTCCGGGTTTCCCCATTAGTGATGTGGTTCAGTTGCACTTCTTTGCCCACTGGTAGCCCAACATCGTGGGACTAGACTTGTCCTCACTGCCTTCACACTTTTTTTTTTTTTAAAGATTTACTTATTTATACATACAAGAGTTGGGGTACAGGTCAGAGGTGAGAGCAGTTAGAAGATTCA
The DNA here is from genome assembly GCA_019455555.1 of Galemys pyrenaicus. Classification (NCBI taxonomy): domain Eukaryota; kingdom Metazoa; phylum Chordata; class Mammalia; order Eulipotyphla; family Talpidae; genus Galemys; species Galemys pyrenaicus. Next base: position 8,578,334 of record JAGFMF010011464.1, on the reverse strand, counting down.
CCAGAATCAGGCAACAGAACAGGCAGATCTCCTGAAATACACTGCTGAGGGGAGCAAGGGGTGAGGCAGGCGAGGTCTGCTGCACCATGTGGGCCCCCTCCCTGGCCAGGGATTGAACTTGTGCTGTAAGTGGCTGTATATGCTTCAAGTGTGGTGCTTAACCCCTTGCGCCACCAGGGAAGTCCCCTGGCCTGAAACTTTTAAGAGTCAGTGTTTGATTAAAAACTTATTTCTTTCCTGGCTGTGTTGCTGGTGACAAGATGATTTTCATTCATCTTTTTCTTGCTTGGACATATAGATGCAAGTGAAAATAAGCATTTGTTTTAATCCACTAGGATTTGGTGGTTGGTTTTTACTGTCTCACATCCCTGCTTATCCTGACAGATACAATTCTCATAGCCAAACAGGTGTTTTCATTCCAGGCCACCTTTTGCCTTTGTTTGTGAGACACTAAATACATAATTACATGCTTGAGAGGGAAGAAAGGCAAACAAGCTTAAGTCCCTTTTTTTCTTCTTCGTTACATTAAGTTACTTTGTAAAATTTTCCTCTCCAGTATTTATGCTTTGATATATTTAAACCAGCTAACAATAGAGAATTTTCATTACAAGGACATTTTTTTTACATTCCGTCTTAAAATAATTCTGTTTATATTTTTTGCCTTGTAAAATAATTACTTTTCCTTCCATCTGTCTACTGAGAAGGAACGTTTTGTAACCAGAAAGAGTAGAACAATTATTGTTACCAGGGAATTAAATCCAAGGTAGTCACAGAGATAGAAAAGGGCACTTAGACTTCTAAAATGAGTTCAAGTTCCCAAGTTCAGAGAAACCGTTTCATTGATAAGGTATGGCCAACTTCCACACCGTTGAGAGGACCGAGATATGGAATTAATCTCTCTCTCTCTCTCTCTCTCACACACACACACACACACACACACACACAGACCCCTACACCCCTTCTTTTTCTCTCTCCCCCTTTCTCTCCCCCCTTTATAACATTTCCCCTTCCCCACTCCCATCTCTCCCAGACATGCTGGTCGAGAGGGGCAGTCCTGCCACCCTTCCAAAGGATTGTATTTCCCAGCCTGTCTCCAAGATTCCCAGCTACATTTCCCTTCCACTGAGGGCTCAGTCCCCCTCAGGCTGTTTTCCCACCAGTTTCCACTCTTTTTAAGAGACAGTACACAGAAACTCCTGACAGCTGATGGACGCCCCAGCGAGCCCTTCATGAAGGAAAAAGGGAGGAGGGAAAAGGAGAAAAGTTATCTTAAAAGCCCACAGACTTTCATCCCACAAGGAATGTGTTGACCATATGCATCTTAAGCCAGAGGAGCCCTTCTGTGCCCCGGTGTGCAGCGTGTCTGTGCCCCACTCTGAAGGAAAAACTCAAAGCCAGATTTCTTACCATTTTCCACCAATCCTTTGCTTGAATGGGGATAGAGTTGTCAATGCACAGTCTTACATATTAGATTACATTTTTTACTATGGCATAATTTTTATGTAGGGGACATTGATTTTTACTGTGAATTCCATATCTTCAAAATATTTTGGCTTATATATGGAATCATAGCTATTTAGTTGTAATTATCTTAGGAGAAGCTCCTTCTGATTCGCTAGGGCTACAGAATAGAATTTCATTTTCTGAATTTAACGCCTAATAATATGGAGAGGATATATTTTGAGTTTATATCCCCTTTGTGCCAGAGTACCCCGATATTTGTTCCCCTAACATGTCCTCTGTGACTGAGTGCAGGCGTCATTGTCTCTTAAGCCTAAAGCTCAGTGCAGTTACAGAACTCTCAAAGCTTTTCCTACAGATGCTTCCATAGGAAGGATTTGATTTTTCTTCCTGTGGGATTTGATGCTACCACCTATAGTTGAGTGAACAGAAGAGAAAAACATCTTGCCTAATTCATCTTCAGGCATAACTTAATAGTGGTATGTGGCAACCTCTGGGAAAAGTCTTAGTGAGACTGTATGTAAGCGCTCATTCAGATTTGGTTAATATATAACTCTTCTTTGTATTTCTTTCACATAGATAGATACTGGATCACTCAGTTAATATTTCTTCAGCCTAACATCTGACTGTGGTGTCACAATATGGTGAACTTCCAATCTGTTTATATGCTGAGCTCAACTGGTAAAATCTGGACCTAAGAAGGCTCATTGAAAGCTGTAGGGACTATCTGATTTCATAAAGAATCTTTTGTTGGCAAAGTTAAGTTTTAATGCTCCATTGACTCCTTAAAGAGACTCAGCCCATATTTCATATCAACAAATATTGACTGATTAAAACCAGTTTTGTTTGCTTTGTGTCCTGATCAATAAGGACATTATTTCTCTAGCACCGAGTTTAAGTAATAGAATTCGAGGGGAAGTAAAGTAGAAATGGTTCGAAAGCTTGACTGAAATAAAGGTGGGTAATACATTAAATAGAACATAAAAGTGTATAATTGCACCAAGAATATTTTTAGCATGAATCCTGATGCAGATACTTTAGTCATATCATAATTACTTTAATACAGTAAATCTGGTGGGAGATCTTTGGTTTTTAAAATAAATAGTTATGGTAGAGTTTTATTCATGACGTCAGTTAGAAATACATATCACATAAGCCTATTGGCCTAAGGACTCTGAGTCATATCTTTAAAATCTTAAGACACCTGCTTTATATTTCTAAAATGTTGGACTTCTTTTTGAAGTCTTAGAGTCAGATATTCTTTTAGCTATTATGCATCAAACTTGAGTTCTTACAAAGACCTCTTTCTATTAAAATTATTTATAGTTTTTCCTGACGAAAATTTTTTTTAAGGTTTATTCATACGAGAACTGGGGTAAAGGCCAGAGGGGTTTGTGGTGAGAGGATACACCAGAGACAGAGTGGGGAAATGAACAGGCAGATCAACCAAAACACACCACCAAGGGGAGCAGCCGGCCGGCGAGACAGGAGAGGTCTGTTGCACCATGTGGGTCCCCTCCCTGGAGGGTGGGGGTGGGGCAGGGATCCAACTCTACTGCAGTGGCTGTGGTTTGCTTCATAGTGTGTTGCTTAACCCACCACCAGGGAGGCCCTGGGGAATTTCTAATGTTAAAAAAAAAATTGTTAAAACTTTTAAATATCATCTCTGACTGCATCAAAGTGCATATTTGAAAAAGGATAACATTCTACATTCCTAAATTTTATTTAAGAATTTGGATTGGGGCCTTGCTGGTGGCGCAGCAGGTTGAGCACTGCACTGTGAAGCATCTGCAGCACTGCAGCACGAGTTTGATACCCAGCCAGGGAGGGGATCCACATGGTGCAGCAGATCTCTCCTGCCTCACCTGCTGTTCCCCTCAACAGTGTATTTTGGTGGATCTGTCTGTTCTGCTCCCCACTCTGTCTCTGGAGAAGCCTCTCACCTTCCATGACTCTAGCCTGTACCCCAGCTCTTGTATGCATAAATAAATAAATCTTAAAAAAAATTGGGGTTGCTAGTGATGAGGAGATGTGTTTAGTAATGACTACTCTTTTATTCATCTGAAGATATCAGAAAAATGAAAATAGGCACTAGAAACATTAATTATAAATCTTGCACAGTAGAAAAATAATCCTGTGAAAGGAACCAACAGGCTTAGCAATTAGCATAACAGACACATTGGTCTTGATCACTTGCTTACCGGTGACTAAAATTCAACTCTAACTGATTTAGTGAAAAGGAGAATTTGTAGGAAAACTCACAAATAAAAACCAGCATAGGAAGGAAAGGCTCTACACCTGCTAAAAGGAATGCAGGTACCCAGCACTGTCTTCTCGCCACTTTGCTCTGTACAGAACCTGTATTTTTGGAGCCTGCCTGGCTTCTTCCATGTGGTTCTGACCTGGATCCTCAAGTCTTATCATGGGGAGTTCGCCAGAAAGCAAAGTGAAATGTGTTTCCTTAACATTATATCCCAGCAAAGGCTGGATATTCATCATTCTGGTGAACTGCTCTCCTGCCCATCCCGCCGTTCTTCAGATGCTCTTCAGTATCTACAGGAATGTGGCAAGTCTTGTTCTATCAGTGTGGGCAAGGATTTATTTTTTTTTAAATAGAATATAAGGAGTAGTACAGAGAAAACAAAATTTAGCCCATCAGTCCTTTTTTGTCATTTATTTATCTTTGCATTTATTGGACATTTTACTGAATGTCTCCAAAGTGCTAGAAGTAAAACAGTGACCAAAAAGGAAAGAAACACCTTGATACCACTCCTTCCATAGAGTCTGAATTATAATACCACCACTGGAAATTGGGTGGACATAATTTTTTCCATGTAGAATAAATTAGCATTTTTGAAGACATGTGGCTGGGTAGAGTTGCTTTTGTTTTAAATCCATTTTGAAGCAAATTAGATGTTTGCACCCTTCCCTCATCATCTGTAGTAATCTGGAGGATAAGTGTCTCCAGAGATGGTGAAGACATGTTTTATTGTCTTTCATTTTGGTGTATGTGTATGCTCGGTAAATATTTGTTAAATCAATGAATTATTGAGGTGATGCTGTTGTCTAACTATAGTCAGCAGAGAGTTATTATTAACTGTGACAAAGCAAGCATCGTTAGCTTTGTCATTCTTCAACATTTAAGTGGTCAGAATCAAATAATTCCACATAACAAAATCATTTTCTACAATTATCGCAAGATAGATTTTGCAACTAATTCCTTCTGGCAGTTGCATCTGGATGCTGTGTCACTTCAGACTAGTCTTTGAAAATAACATTGAAGAATTTTTCTGACTGAGATTAAACAATGAGTAGTGTTTGCTTTGGAAAAAATTCAATATACCTGTTTTTTATTTTCTCCTTTGTGCTTGGCATATTAGGTAAATAATCATTTCTGTTGTTTGAAAATTATTTGAAAAATACATTTGAAAAATAGTTATTAAGCATGACATATTTTTGTGTGAATTTTGTACTATAGGATGTATTAATGCACAGTTTAAAAATATGAAAGTGGTTTGTGCTTCTAAAGACAAAAGTGCAAATAAAAAAATGAAATTTCCTTCCTTAATAATTTTTGCTTTTTTATCACTCTTCAGGGTATCAGTTGTTGAGTATTTTCATATGGTAAATATAACGTGTGTGAGAAGGGTTTGCGGTATGTGCATATGTAAACCACATGTAATTAAGTATATGCTTCCTCTATACATGCTGTTCTTCAACTTGCTTATTTTTAATCATTGTTTTCTCAAAGACATCCTTCTCTGTCACATGTCAGTACATATGTTCTTTGTAATAACTATTTATGGTATGTTTTACCCTCATTTTATTTAACTGCCTTTCTCTCAGATTGTATCTTTTTCCTTCTATTAATGTTCCATTGCTCATGCAAGGTACGCTGTGTATTTCTGATACAAATTCCTCAATGATGGATTTGCTTCAACAAGTGGGATGTAAGCTTACCCTTCACAGTTTAATAGTTCTGCTAAATTTCTCTCCAAATAAGTTTTCACTGTTTATTACAAGGCAGTAAATTGTGACTGTGAAACATTTGGAATCCAAGAGCTTGAGTATGAGTCCTAGTTCTGCTTCCTTCTTAGGAATAACCTGGCATAGGGAATTAGTATATCTGTGTCTCACTACACAAATACAACACCTACCTTTCTAGGGGGTTATGAAATTGAATATTTTAACATAAGTCAAACTGTTGGGGGGAAAGGATGTCCTGAACAAACTCCACAGACAGGTTTTATGGACCCACCACTATCCCAGACCAAAGAGATCAAGACACCAAAGACTACAAATCCCATAATGCCACACCATCAAAGGGAGGATTGCTGGGAACTGAGGGTGGAGGTGAGCAGCCAGGTTTGGTATATAACCAGACATGTGGGCTTTGGGGGTTCTTGATTTTTCACCAGTGTTCAGTGTGCTGTTGGGGTTCCAGCTCAGCGGAACTGGTGGGACACATTTACCAATATTTATCTCTCTCTATGAGTAATTCATTTATTTATTTCTCTTTTTTGTAAATAAACCATTTATTGATCTTTCTGTGTTGCCTGCAGTTGAGTGTCATTATAAGTCCCTAAAAGTGCGTGGGTGAGGACCCACAGTTGGGCCAACCCATTTCACATTGCGGTTGCTCTTGAACAAAATTTTTATGAAAATGCCTGCCCTATTTCGATTAGGAAATTCTTTTTGAAACTTTGGGTATGTAATTCCTGCTTATATTAACACATGCACCTTGTAAGGATTCCCAGATTTGGAAACTTGGGGTCTCAACCAACTGCTGCTTCAGAATGTTATTCTGAGGAGAATGCTAATTTTGATCATAGATATCTATAGGTACAGGTATTAGTCTCCCATCTGTAGAGAAAAACACACATTAAGTGCCTTAATTTTCATGCCACTAATTTTGTTTTTAAATCAATTTTGTTCTCTTACATTTGCGTACAGAACTATATAATTTCAGGGCTGTAGTTTCACTATGTGTATGTGCTTCACTCACCCAGCACCAAAACACCCTAGTGTCATTACACTATCACATTGAACTCCCTCCCTGTTACATTTGCCCTTTTCAGGACTGGTTTCCAGAGTCACCCTGTCTATTCTCTGTAGTGAAATACACACGAACATCCACATCACTATCTCAGGGTATATGCTCAGTTTAATCCTACAGGACCCTGGGTAGACTATCTACTTGGATTATTTCATGACGTATTTCCATTATTTTTATGTGATGTATAGGTTTTTATGGTATATTGCACAAAGTTTATATATGTTTGTTTGCTTGTATAAAACTCTTGTTGAATATATTACCCATTATCACCCAGTGTCTCTGTGTAAATTGCCATATGAGATAGTTCTCTGAGCTTCAGAAAAGGAAAATCTCTGTTTTGGCAAACTGTGTCTTTCATTCAGCTAATGGAGGTTAACTTACCTTTGTCTCTGCCTTTTAGCTGCTGTGGAATCAGCACAATGTTTTTAATCAGAATCCTTGCAAACTTTATCATGAGGCATTATTTCTCATTTTTAAAACATTGCATTGTATAACTAATGAATATTTTTAAGAAGGTGTGAGAAGGAGACTCGCTGTAGTTAAATTCACTATGTCTTACATGAATAAGAAATGATGAAAACAGAGTTGTTAAGAAAGAATCTGCAGATAAAAAAAGAAACTCTGATGATAATCATGGGGAAAATCAGAGAAAGGGCCGTAATTGTCCCAAAATTGAACCACCTGGGTTTAAATCTTAGCTTTGCCACTTTGTAGCTGTGTGACTTTGGAAGGGTTAAATGAACTCTTCTGTGTAGTTACTTCATGTGTCCCTATAAAGTGAGGGCAATAATAGTCCCTCTATGATAAGGTAGTTGTGAGAATTAAATGGACTTAAGTGCCTGTTAGAATAATGCTTGATGCAAAGTAGCTGCTATATAAACATTCACAAGTGTTATGGGACTACACCTGAGAAAAGAAAGCAGACATTGTTAAAAAATGAACAATGATGTAAATGATATAGAAATAAAATTTTAAAAAAGAAAAAAAACAAGAAAATTTTGGAAATTGGGCTATTGAACTATATTTCAACTCTGAGTAAAATCCTAGAGTGTATTATTAAGCAGATGACTGTGCATTTAGTAATGGAAGGAGTGATCCCTGGAAGGCATTATGGATTCTCTAAGTTAATTCATGTCAAACCAAATTAATTTATTTTTGATAGGATTATTAGACTTATGCATCATAAGAATGCTCCTTTTGGAGCTCGATTTCAGCCATTCATTTCACACAGTGTATTGTGAAACTCTTAAAAGTGATGGACAAATATGAACTGGGTGACAGTATAACTGAATGAAGAGGTAGCAGACTGAACATCTATAGACAAAGGATATTGATTGGTTAATCAGTATCTGTCTGAAAGAAGTACCAGCAGCAGCCACAATGGTATGCTGCTTTGTCTTCCCCCCTCTTGTTCAGCTCTTAATGAATAACTTGGAGGAATATATCAAAGTCAGGCTTATCAAATATGTGGCTATTACAAAATAAAAAGAGAAACCGAGCAGTTCAATAAGAGACGGATGATCCCAAAAGAACTTCAGAAGCTTGAACAAATAATCTATACCTAAAAAGGTGAAATTTAACTGAGATAAGTAATTTTTCACATTTGTGAATGCCATACATTTAATTATTGCCTTTGATGATTATTTGGGAATAATAAGATTTGAGAGGCTGCAGATATAGCCTGAAACAAACACTAGTGCATTAAAAAGTGTATGTTGATGTCTGGTGAGTTTGCAAAATATATGTCAGAATTATGCATGTGATTTGAGAATCAAATGTTTAAAGATCTGAAGTTATACTTGATTGACAGTATGAAAGGCTTCTGAAAGAGCAAGTGCCATGTTAGTCTTTATTAATGTAATTATAGGAGCTAGAAAAGGGGAAGTGATAGTTTCACTCTATTACATTTTAATCAGAGTACATTTAGGATACTATCAATAGTATTTAGCTAATTTACTTCAATTAGTGCGATGCTTATGTCACCTTTTGAAAGTGACCTTGGCAAAGTTAAGGTTATTTAAGGAAGGGTGATTTAGAAGGTGTAGTGTCTTCAAACTTTTTTATCTGAAGATTGATGGAAAAACTGAGAATCCATTAGTCTGAAAATAAGAGGGGACCGGACCCCTAATAGTGCTTTCAAATAGGTGGCAATATAGTTTGTGAGTGACTTACTGGATTCAATTTTGTAAATTCATAAAAAACACCCGACTTTTAAGCTTGCATGCCGGGAAAGTGCTTGTAATTTAATATTAAATAATAGGCACATTGAAAGGCAAATACTATGACTAATAATAGAAATAACAGGAAAGCAGAATTGTGACTTGGGTACAGATAAAAACTTTTTGATTATTAGTAGGTTCTGAATAGAGTAGAATGTCTGCAAATTTTCTGTGGTGTAAGGATTGCTCTTTTATTAGGAATGCTTTATTTTAAAAACAGATTTCATGTATATGATTTAAGTAGTTGGTTTTTTACTGTTTTACAACATTTTACAGTATTTTCTCATTTTCTGTTTTCTTTCTGTGTAAGAAAGAAATGTCAGCTGTTTCAAAAGATTAGAAACCTAGAGAAAAGTTGCCAAAGCCCAAAGAAAATTAGAATTAATTTTTCAGTAGCATAGCATTTTGCCTGCAAATTCAGGTAACAGTCACTTTTTTTGAACAGTCACTGTTCTAGACTGCAGGAAGCCATCTTTTACTCTCAGCTGGGCTCAGGTTTTATGAAGATAGGCAACTAAAATAATTTAGCCCTAAGAAAGAATTTTCTTTGGATGAATGTTCTATGACACTGTATATCATAGTTGCTTGAAAGTTTGTCCAAGCATATATTGTTGGAAGTAAGTTGTTACTGTTGCTATTCTACATTTTTTACTTGATTTGTATCACAAGTATGACAGCATAATTTGTCCCTGTAGTGTGCTATTCTTCCATATCAAAACAGTGTCTAAAAGAGTGTCATACTGTATAATCCGTCTTGATAAACACAAGAGAAAAACTGTTGTGCGATGAAACTAGACATGGTATAGTGCAGATTTACTTGTGACTGTGCCGTGGAACACGTGAGACAGCGATGGGGGTTGGTAGTATGCGGTCAATGTCATTTATACAAACTTTCGTGCAGTTTATGAAGGAAATCTCAAGCCATGTCTACTGTCCGATTTTTAACTCTTTTTTATATTGAAAAAGTTCATGTTTCTAGGCGGTGCTCAAGGCTTCCTTAGAACAGTAGTATTAGTTCATGTTTATTAATGCATATGGCTGTAGGCAGTCATTTGACATATTGGAATAATAAAGTGCTTTACATTTCTTATCTCATTTAGTGCTCACAACATTTTTATAAATGAGAAAATGAAATTGATATTCAGAGAGGTTAAATATTTAAGATCAGATACCTGTAGACGTTCTTAGTTCAACTGACTCTAAAGTTATAGCTTTATTTATTAGTCCATAAAAATTCTCACTATAATGACTCAAACATCTGATATTGACTTATTCTTTATCAAAACCTCCTTAGTGGTGCTATATAGACTGGGGATGAAGACGTGAATGAGAACCAGTATCTTTGTTCTCATGAGACTTTCGTGTAGCAGGAAGAATATCATTATCATTAAACTGATCATGCTAATTAAGGAGAGTTTTAACAGGTGCCACCAAGGGAAAGTACAGTTTAAGTCATTATCTGAGAGTTTGTGGAGATAGCTGATGGTTCTTTAGGGTGAGACTGCCGAGGACGGAGGTATTCTGTGACAGATACCGTGCGTGGGGCTTCAGTCTCTCTCAAGCTCCTGTGCTCATGATCAAAAGAAATGTAACTTAGGGCCTCCCTGGTGGCGCAGTGGGTTAAGCAATGCACTATGAAGCAAACCGCAGCCACTGCAGCACGAGTTCGATCCCTGCTGCCGGCCAGGGAGGGGACCCACATGGCATGGCAGACCTCTCCTGCCTCACCCGCTGCTCCCCTCAGCAGTGCATTTCAGTCAGTCTGCCTGTTCTGCTCCCCGCTCTCTGTGGTGAATCCTCTCACCAACGCCCCCCCCCGCCCCCCCAACACCTCTGGACTATACCCCAGTGCTTA
>JAGFMF010011464.1:8430127-8563071 GCA_019455555.1 Galemys pyrenaicus | reverse complement strand
GCTCCCCGCTCTCTGTGGTGAATCCTCTCACCCCCCACACTTCTGACCTGTACCCCTGTGCTTGTATGCATAAATAAATAAATCTTTAAAAAAAATTAATTTGGCTGTGGGTGTGGTACAATAGCAGTACCTGGTGGGGAGGACCTTAATGTTATTTCAATTTACATGAATAAATAAATAAAAATTAAAAACAATTTTTAAAAAAGGCACAAAAGTTGTGAGGGATCCAACTCCCTTCTCTGCTCTAATGCATCCTTGACCCTGGCTAAGGAGGTCAGCACAGGAAGAAAACAACTGGAGGAATATGCTTAAGTTAAGCATTATGTAACCACGAAAACATGCAAGTACAGTTGGATCTGGCGAAGTCGGCAAATGTGATGCAGAGAGCATAATTTTGGAGGGTGCGTGAAACTGTACACTGTACAGCCAACCGACTAGGGGCTCAGGGGCAGTTATGCCAGAATCCGCAGTCTGGGCCTCGTAGTTCAGGGCACCATTTCACTCCTGCTGTCGTGTTTGCGTATGGCTGCCTGCGAGTCTGATTCACGTCTCTGCCATTTGTCACGTTATTTTGATGGTATCAATGTTTTGTTCCGTGAAGGTAATTTCTCCCTATCTATTGTTCTATGAATGTTCACACAGTTAGTTCAGTGAAACTCGTTCACACCCAGGAACCTCTCCTTCTGTCTCCTTTCTCTGTCTTGCAGGAACTGAGGGTGGCTTCTGGTGTTTTGTGTGGCTTCATCATTTCCTTCCTGCCTCTCATCCACTTCATGATGTAATTCTTGGCACTTTTACTTCCTTTGTAGAGTAGGATGTGATGTCATAGAGAAGGGGACAGGGCTATCCAAATTCTCTCAATTGCTGGGAGGAGCTGCCCAGGTGTGCTGAGGGGCCTGTACTCAGGAAGAGAAACAGGGAATCCTCCACAGTGAGTAACCCCACTTTCAAGTGCACCCAAATTTCCATTAAAACGTTGCCCAGTACACTGGAATTTCCTCTTCAGCCCTTTCTAGATTTAATCAGTTTGTCTTTGGACATTCCCAGTTCAGCTCAATTTTCCTCCTTTTTCTCCCTTCTCCACTGCCCTTCTCCTTCTGCCATCCTGTGCCTCTCCCTGCCAGTTTCCCTCTTCCTTGCTTGCTTACTTGTGTATGTTTGTGTCTATCGACCTTCTGCCCATGTCTTTTATGACAGACCATGAGTGTTTCCAGCATCGCCTGTCATTCGGGGTGATGCCCACTCTGTACACTCCATGTGACCACGGTATATCTCCTTTCAGTAATTCATGAGTATGCACTGTTCTACTTACAGTCTTATTTTAAAAACGCTGTCAGCCTTTTTGTTTTCATATCTATTCCTTTCTCGCCTTTCTTTGTGATCTAATCTTTCCCCCTTTTCAGCTCTATTACGCAGTTTCCTTCTTGCCTTTTTTTTAACCAGTATTTTTACATGTTAGTCCTCTTCCCTATACAGCTATTGCCTATGTTTCTTTTTTTCCCCTTCCCCAGGTACAGTTCAGCTCTCCAGTGCCCTCCTCTGTGGGGACGATTTTCCTTCTTTCCTACTGACATATTGCCATGCCCTTTCTAGGGTAGCTCACGTTTCTGTATTCTTTAAAGACTTACCAGCTCTGACTGTGGGACTGATTTAGACTGGGAAAATCGGAGGAGTCGAGCCACCAGATAGGAGGAGAACAGGGCAGTGGCCCTCATGGGCAGGTGGGGCAGGCTGTCATAGGACTTTGAGGAGCTAGACCTGTGCTAGTGAAGTAGCTGCAGTTTGGCCACTTGTAGTATTAGAGATCAGAAAGTTTTTTTTTTTTTAAAGATTTATTTATTTATGCACGCAAGAACTAGGGTACAGGCCAGAGGTGTGTGGGTGAGAGGATTCACCACAGACAGAGCGGGGAGCAGAACAGGCAGATCAACCGAAGTACACTGCTGAGGGGAGCAGCGGGCACAGCAGGAGAGGTCTGCCGCGCCATGTGGGTCCCCTCCCTGGCCGACAGCAGGGATCGAACTCGTGCTGTAGTGGCTGAGGTTTGCTTCATAGTGCGTTGCCCAATCCACTGCGCCACCAGGGAGGCCCGAGATCAGAAAGTTTTTGAACAGATGTGAAAGTCTTCTCAATTTTTAATTTTTAGAGTGACCCTATAAATTCCGACTAATTATGATTACTCTAGTAAATAATCACAAACTAGAACTCTAGAATCTTTAAGTGGCATGAGGCCATGACTTGTGCAAGAAGCTGCTGTACAGCATCTTTAAATAGGAGTCGTCTTCCCTTGGAGGAGGTCATTGTGTGTAGACTCGTTTTCGTACCCGAGCTGGTCCCTGTGGTCCTCGTCGGTGAGCAGTGTGGTCAGTGGTGTTTAATCTCGCCCTGCTTGTAGTTAAGTCCCTGGATAAGTAAGGGAATGTTACTCCAAGGCTGACGGCCTAATGCCTGTGGAATAATTAGCTATGTGCCAGGACTACCCCATACTTTGTCTAAGAGAATCCCCTCACTAAAAGCAGGGCAGAAGGGGAGAGAAAGAAAATGGGACTCAGTTCATAAACTGAGATGGGCTGAATGGGAAGATAAAAGGGTTTACTGGAAGTTAATTGGAAAAGGCAAAAGAAAGGAAACTGAGCTGAACTGGAAAACACACTGTAACAGTATTTTGGGCTTCTGTATGCTGCTTTCATATTGTGGCCATGAAGGATTTTTTCCTCATTTTTTTCTTTTTTTATATACAAAAGAGATTCATGGAAATACGAATCCAGGGAGGTTATTTCTGCCGAGCACTTGGCCCTCTGCTCTCGATGGTACTCAGGCTCCACGTTTCCTAGGCCCTGGGCATTTAGGAAACATTTTAACAGCCTGAAAATGTCTCTAAGTATAAAATATTAGTAATTTTTAATAAAGGAAATTTTAACTTAGTTTCCTGGGTTTCACTTTTTTCTTTTTTTGTGTGTGTATGCCTTTGTGATATTTTTTTGAAGAATGGCCCCCTCCATGTTGTAGAAATTGCCATAAATGTCCAGAAAAATGTTACATACTCACTTGGACACCTGAGCTGTGGGATGGGACCTTATTTTGACTTCACAACCCCTTCCCTTTAAAATTTTGAGAAAGCATCACATGATTCACATGCCTATTCATTTTATATGCTTCCATACAATAATCAAGGAATCTTATGTTTATCTTTATTTTTTAGGCACTAGAAAAGCACCCAAACTCACCAATGACAGCAAAGCAGATATTGGAAGTCATTCAGAAAGAAGGGTTAAAAGAAACAAGGTCAGTATTCATATTTGCAGCATCTTCTGTTTTTATTGATTAGTCATTGCCACTAACTGCAAAATACGGGTGTATCTGATTTTTCGATATTGTGATTGGTTGTAAATTAAGTAACTACCTGAAAATTCATTGTGATTGCCAAACATAGATTGACCAAAGATTTCCTTGGAATTATACACTTGCTTCATGAATTGTATTAGCTGGACTGATACAGAATCCAGTTTATTAACAAAGAACGGTGCCAGGGCACTTTGCCCTTGTTGGAATTACCCCTGTTTCTCTTTATTGTAAGAGGAGGTTGTATTTCTGAAAATGGGCACTGAAGGCAAAACACTTTTGCAGGCTTAAGAGATAAACCCCAGGATGCAAAAATGAGCTCACTGTGATAAAATTCAGAGTGCCAGGGAATGTGGTTGGAAATTTAGTTATCTTATATTTAGAACTTCTCTACTGCTCTACATGGATATCATGAATCAACTATACAGCCTTTTTTCCCCTTTTTTACTAACAGTTTTATTGAGATATGATTGATAGAACCTAAAAGTTCACCCTTGTAAAATGTACAGTTATGTGGTTTTTTTGTGTATTCACAAAGTTACTCATCACCATTATCTAATTCATAACACATCTCTAATTTTAGAACATTTTCATCACCCTAAAATGAAGTCCTCCACCCATTAGCAGTCATTTCCCATCCTCCCACCGGCCTCCGGTAGCCACTAACCTACTTTCTGTGCCTCTGGATTTGCCTCCTCTGGGCAGTGCATGAATAATGCAGTGGTACAATGTGTAGCCCCTTCTGACTGCAGTCAGTCAGCATCATGTCTTCATGATGTAGCATCAATCAGTCCTTCATTTCTTTTTGTTGCCAAATTATACTCCATTGTGTGGATATACCACATTTTCTTTATTGATGATCATTCTGTATTTTTATTTATTAATTTTTGGGTTTTGGCTTTAGCCAGAAATTTAGAGCCCTTGCTACTACTTAAGTGAAAAAGACATTCGTTACAATATGAAAAACCATGGAGCTGTCACATATCAATATAGTCATCCATGTTCCACAGGATGTTTTCTTTGGGTGCAGTTATCTTCTTGTAAGCCATTGAGTATATACAGTGGTTACATGTGGTGAAAGTTAAGCCTTCTGAGTTATCTTTTGAATTTTTTGACTGACATTTAGTGTACCTGGGGAGAGAAATGAATATTCATTTGACATTATGCTAACTTTTCCTAAATAATCAGTATTACCCATAACTCTCATGGCCATCGAATGGGGATAACATCGCCTTCTAACTGTTCAAAGTACACCCTTTGCAAGTTTACTCTATGAACATTCCAATTTAGTGGTGTGAAGGATGCCTAGGCTGAGATTTTAAGCTCTGGAGGCATTTTCTGTCTCTTCTGAAGAAAGGACATGAGATAATAAAACTGCACTGTTTTTAACAAGTTCCCCCCAAAGTGGAGGTGACAATGGAGAGGGAAGAGCCCGCTGCTCCTTCAGAGAAGATTCTGTTCTTGTAAGCCAGATGTCAGTATGCAGAGTTAGGGAACAAAATGGGGACACCTGGAAATTAATTTCCTCCTTGCTGCCTGTCAAAAGCCCTGAAAATATTTATACCATTTGAAAGCACTGAAAAGGTTTGTGCTGCAGTCAAAAGAAAAAAGAGGATAAAAAACTTTGGATATCAACTGCCGTTGAAGGTGGGCTTTATGCCAGAAGAACCTGCCAATGCAGAAATAAAAAGCATCTCCTCTAAGCAGACATTTGAAATTCATTCATTAAGATATTCTTCTCCACAGGAGTGACTATGCTGCTGTTGGTTGTTATGTACCTTGAGATATAAAATTCCTGTACCATGGCTCTGAACAGCATTTTAATTACACTTATTATTGTAACAGCATTTCATATTTTTCAAAATGCTAGTCTTCCCAGAATGGTATATATTAAAGATCTTTAAGCATGTGTAGTAAACAAAACAGAAACCCAGTTTCCTTAAGGGAAAAAGAACATTGAAATGAAAAACATAATCTCCTTTTGCTCTAAACACAGTCCTCCCTCCCATTCATTACTAGATCCTTCTGTAAAGAAAAAAAAGCTGGTGAACCAGCTTAGAATTACTGGAAGTATCTGCAAGGAATCCCCAAGTTGAATAAGAGAAGGAAAACGCAAAGAAACCGACCGACCATATTTCTATTTAAATTCTTATCTATCAAATCAGCTCTATTGTGAGGGTCTCAGACTACACATTTAGTGTTAGCGTTTCTTTTCACCTTTCTTTAAATCACCTCCCTCCTGTCAATCATTACCTGGAACTGGTGTATCTGTGGCATCTCTTCCCTTGTGGTCTAGTTCTCGTTTGCTTATTAGAATTATCTGTAAATTAAAAGCATGTAAATTTTGAGTGAATTTAAAGCTTTCTTATATACTAAGTATATATTTTTAGGGAGCATATGTTGACATTTATTTTGCCAAACTAATGTACTGTTTTGCTCCCTTCCAAGTTCCTAAATGTTTTCCAAATATTTAAGGTAGCTAAGTTAATGAAGTGTAACTGTATCTGTTTTTCAGTTAGGTTACATTTAGAAGAAATTCCATCATTATAAGGTCAAGCATAGCTGTTTAATCTCTAGGTATTTATTAATGACTTGCTCTTCAAGAAATGCAGATTCATGTTATAGCTGATTAAATGCCGGGGAGTGATTGTGAAGGTCACTAATGTAGCCACAACCCTCTGGTGGTTTCCTTTAATGGAACAGAGCCCTCCACTGTACTAGCATTTCTGGAATAGTGAACATTGTATCCCTCATCATTCCCAACCTGGATGTAAATTCATGCATTTGTTTCAAGTACCAAGGGGGTCTCTGTGTGGGCATAGATCTCCTTAGCATTTACCTTATTATACTGTAATTTTGTCCTTGTTTGTCTTTCTGCTGCTCTGGAGCTCTTTAAGAACAGGATACCTGGCTCTCCCGGTACTCAGCAGATACTCAATAAATATTTGTTGAGTAAATAATCTTCCTTCTCAAGATGTTAATTTGTTGGCACTTAGTGATGACTTTGGCTTTCATTTAGAGTTAGAAGCTTCTTTTTAACATAGCATGTTGTGTTTTTCATCCTATTCAAGTTTGTTTGTAATCAAAAGGATGTTGGGAATCCCATTAAATATTTGCTTGCTGGTAGTCGTTGCAGATTTTCTGTGAACAAGTAAGGTTATTGTACGGTTGCTTATTTAAAAATGCTTTATGTGCCACTGGTTTAAGCTTGCAAGTTAAAAACGCTAGCAGTAATTTTGGCCAAGTTGAAGCGATTCCTTGATTGTGTTCAGTGTATGAAATGTTGCTAATTGAGATGAAGTTCCTGGTATTTCAGGCTATCTTTTCCTCTCTTCAAGTAACCTTTAAATTACATAATTTCATGGAGACATGATAGAAAAATGACAACTTGTCTATACATTGTGTATCTTCATGTTATTGATGAAATTTGTAGCATGATGGTTTATTGGAAAAGCCAGACTGAAATAAATTTTTATGTGGTTTTTAAAAGGTATGTGAATAAAATACATCAGAACACATATGTTTTGTTGAAAAAAAAATAATATGAACGTGGCGCAAGTTCTAGAATTTTTTAACAACAATGCATTAAGTAAGTTTTAATTCTCCTCTATACAATAGCATAGACAATTTTGCCAACATTATTTTATTCTAGTATAGCCATGTGTGCTTGCTTTACTGCATCTGATCATTTTCAGGCTTCTGTTATTTTGTGCTTATCAGTTGTCAACAATTGATAAAACATAGCTGCTTGAAATGCCTTTCAGATCCGGTAATCAGATAGCCAGCCACGTGCTGGTCTAGAAGGGATAACCGTGCATATTACCATCAGCTGCTTTTGTGGGTGGGTATCCCACGTGCATGCTTGGACTGCTTGGCTAAACATTGCCCCTGCCTCTGGGAGTTAGGGTGCTGCTGTAGAACATGGTCTTGTCTGCAGCATTTAAAAATACGTTCATAGAAAAAGAGGAGTAACTTCAGTTACCAGGTCTGGATGACTTTTGGGGTTTGCTCTTCTGTTTTTGGTTTGCTTATTCAGAAGTTGTGATTCCTTTACAAAGAGTACTGAGGGATTTTTGATGCCTGAGGATATGTACTTCTCTGCTCATGTAATTTTTAAAGTGATGCTTCCAAAAAATGTTTGCTTTGTTGTCCTGACACCTGTAGGGGCGGCAAGGTCAAGAAGTGAGGCTGGCAGCACTTTCCTAGCGAGAGCAGCATAGCCACTCATCAGTGAGGGAGAATTTCTTAATGTGCGGGCACTGTCATTACAAGGTACCTGCCATGAATGTAGCATGAACTTTGATATGATTTGCATGTAACTTTTAATAGGTAAATACTTTAAATAGGTAAATAGATTTAAGCAGTCATAATAAAGGTGTCCTTACTCCCCCATCCCCCTACTCCCCGACAATAAAATCTCTATTGGATTAGGGGCAAAGAGTACTTATGAGGTACCATTTTACAATTTTACAGATATTTTTAAAGATTACTTTTCTTTAAAATAATTCTGTGTTAAATTTCATTAACCTTTACAGAGTAGTAGCTCAAGGTCATCTAATCACAGCAGGGCCATTTGAAAAGGTTTATTAAAAAAATCTCTTGTTTATTGTTATTCAGAATATGGATATATTGTTGGTTTTGCAATGTGGAACATGTAATTGACAACACAAGATTTTGTAATTATTCTGTTTCCAATGAGAATTTTTTTCTTCCCAATGATGATTTGTAGGATAAGTTTGTTTTTAGTGATTTCTCTTAAGGCTTTTTTAATGTTTTCTTGTTTTGCAATCTTTGTTTTGATATGCTGATATTAGGATCTCCACTATGTTCAGTGGTTTATTAACAATGTTGCATTTTTCTAAGGGGATAAAAATATCAGAAAATTCTATTACCTTGTATTGTGTCAAGTGATAGAATTTCTTGGCATTTCTCTCTGTGAGATTTACATTTCTAATTAGTGCTATAGGAGATGATTCTTGCTGCTGAAATGTTTTGTCTAGAGATAAGAAAGAAATACAAATAATTTCTATTGAAAAATCAATTCTTATCGCCAGGTTCCATGTTGGCAACTTTCCCATCATGCCGAAGCGGTGGTCCAGTTTTATTTATGTTGGACATTTTAGAATTGCAGTGTTAGCGCAGTCACCCCCGTCGCTTGCTAGATTCTAATTCATTGTGGAAGTGCTATGCCCAGTCAGCTACTGAGAGAGAAATGTGTGAGACAGTATTGTCATTAGCAGAAGCATAGGGAAGTCTGCACGTTTACTTGTGCTTAGGTGTGTGTTCATGGTAGCCTCTAGAGTGATCTGTCTCGTAGATGACAGTATTTTGCTTGTCATCATTACTCCCATTAGAATAACTCTCAGTCGGGGTCATTTCTAACTCTCTTCTCCTCTATAGCCAAAGCCGACTGGTTCTGGGGTCGTGTTCTGCTTTCTAGCTCAAGTTTTTTCTCTGTAACCCCACTCTTTGCAGTTTATTCTTTGCACTTTTAATTTCTTAATGAGTATCACTATATTCTTATATAGTCTCTTTAAAACCACTGCCCCTTTTAAAATCCATTTTTAATCTTTCAAATGCAGCTGTTTATAGTAGTAGTTCTTAACTGATAAAATACATTATCACAGATGACATATAGTGGATATTAAATAATGAGCCACAGATCTTATCAGTTGTATTTTTGGTTCTAAGTAGATGAAATCAGTATGGTACTTGGGTACTTGTTTCCTAGTCGTGTGATTTCTGAATAGAAGCATGCTGTACTGAAAATGTAGGGCTTATGATATGAATAATGAAACCATGCATTATGCCTTGCTTTTAGGTGAGATTTTGAACTCTGATCATTTTTATATACATTTGGTTCTCCCAAAGTGTGTCACTTAAGATTTTTTGGCATTATATGCTGTTTTGTATATAATCAGTTTCAATTTAAACAATATAAAATGTTAAGTGAGAATTCATTATATACATGGATAGCATTTGAAAATCAGAACATTTTTGTAATTAAATGATAACATATTTGTAATCTGTAATAAATTAGTTTTTTTATACTTGCTCGCTTTTATAGTGACAGTGCTTGAAATAACCCTGCAAGGGTGTAATAAGATTACGTGTTACTGTGGAAGGATTTCTTGAGTTAAAACATAATTATATGAAACATACCCTGTTAAACCATGTTCTAACTCCTCCATACACCCCTAGTCAACCTCAACTTGGACTGTTGTAAAGCCTTTGTATTCAAGCATCTGAGGTTGTACATACAGTTGACTGCTTGCCTTTTGCTGTGAAATCTCTTCCATTATTTTTCATGCTTTGGAAAGTAGAAGCAGAACCCACCATATAGGCATTCATGAACTTTGTGAGTGTGTGTGTGTGTGTGTGTGTGTGTGTAAGAGAGGGGGCGGAGAGAAGAGAGGGAGAGAGAGGGGGTTGGGACGGGGGTGGGGAGAGAGAGAGAGAGAAGGGGGGAAGAGAGAGGGGGAAGAGAGAGAGGGAATGAGAGAAAACACGTGGTGAGTTCTGTTCTGTTTCATAGGAATTCACATTCTTTCAGAATAGGATTCCATCCTTATAAATTCATTCAACCTCAGATGACTCATTTCCAAATGCAGACACATTTGGGGTGGGGAGTTGGGGGTGCAGCTTCAATATGTAATTTTGAGTGGACATAAACATTCAGTTCATAACAGTGATTTAGAATCTTGAACTCTACATTTCTAAAGTCCATAGTATACTATAGGAATCTTTCTAGAATTTTGAGCATCTGCTTCATCATCACAGATATTCATAACCGTATGCTTAACACCGTACTAGCTTCATTGTTCCAGACTCTGAATGGGTTTTGTAAGTCAGTCCTAACATATGAACCAGGGGAATACTTGGCTTATGTTTCTTTCTCAAATATAATGTGTATATTCACATAACAAATTGATTTGGATTTTATTTGACGCCTTTGGTAAAAATAGCTGTGGTGACTGCATACGACCCTCAGGCATCGATATTCACTAAGGTATGCAATTATAGCTATGAAATGGCCATTTCTTAATACATCTTTTTATTCTGTCATTCTTTCTTTCTCCATTTTTCCATATAATTGAACAAAAAAAGGTAATTTAGGTGATTTCAGCTTTATCAAGATCTAGGTATAATTTACTCCAGAAATACTGTGAGTACTCTATAAATATTTCAGTGCAGAAATAGAACCAGAAATGGATACAAAATTACATTGTATGTGAGACTTTCTAAGCATCTATGCAGGTGAAATTCTTTGGGGAGGAATAGGCATTTATTTATTTTTTTCCTGAGTAGTGCTTTGCTCTTTATCTCTTCATTGCATTGCTTGTGCTCTTAATTGCCACATGCCTAAATGATTTTAGTTTTGCTTCCTTGTTTTGAACTTGACAACATAATTCAAATGCAAAACAGTTGATATGCTGACATGGGGCTTCTTTTTATAGTTGATTTGTTTTCAGAGGAATAAAAATTATGACATTTTGTTAAGCCAGGTTTTCTAAAAGCTACAGTGCATAATTCCTGAGAATATGCCTTAGTTTTTTGGGCAGAATTAAGGACTATTTATCCTTAAACCTCTTCAGACACCTACACAAAGCCAAATAGATAATTGTAGACTGCAGTCTATCTGAAATTGGGAGGATTTCTCTTAACATTTTGAAAAATTGAGGCCTGTTCTCGGGGTTGCGCAAGCCTGGCACGAGGGCTGTGCCCCCCTGCAGCTTGTCGGGAGCTGTCTCCTGGGCGCGTCTTAGTTCTCAGGTGTGGAGATGCAGAGCTGTGCCAGGTGCTTAGCAGTCAAGTTAGAGGACAGCACAGAAATTAAAATAAGATTGTGGAGATATATAGGGTTCGCTGTGGACTATCCCAGGGCCTGTGGAATATTGAAAGCATGTATTTATTCCATTAATACTGAGTAGACACATGCTGTCTTTTTGAGACCGTAAAGTTGTCTTTGAGGACTTAACAGTGTGATTTTAGACCTCTCTTTGTCATTTGATCAGGTCTTTCATCCTCTCTTCCATGAAGTATGTCTTCAGCTTAGTGCATAATTTAAAACAAAATAAGTTTAGGAATTCCTAAATTTTTCACCAATTCTTAATATATGTGTATAACATACAAGAAGTGTTGTCTTTTTGCTACAAATACAAGGTTATTAAGACAAGGACCTCACATCTTTTTATCCATTCATTTGTTTAGCATAGCATAAAGGCAACATGCTTTATGTAAGTACATCAAGCAAATTATGAATGGGAACTTGATAATGAAAAAAATACATGCTATGTCTGGTCATCTCCTTACGTGAAGCCAGATGCTGAGGACTTTACATGAAGTATATATTAAAAGAACACTGAAGCAGGTACATATTATTATGTCTCATATTTTACAGATGGGTGACACTGAAGCAGGGAGGTTAAGTAGCTTGAGAAAGTTCACCCAGCTGATAAGCGGCAAGCCTGGAATTTGATGTCTGATTCAGGACCAGTAGCACTTAACCTTTTTAATACCTGTATCCTGACCCTAAAAATTTTTTGATTAAAAATGTATTGGTTATATGATTCTATCAAGTAAATGTTCTTCACACAAACCCCACCTCCTCCAGCATCTTTCCTGGCTAATTATTGAGTGTCTCCCATGTTACTGGCATGATAGTATAGTTTTTAGAAGGTGACCCAGTGCTCTTTTTTTTTTTTTCAATTTATAGCCTAATTGTAAATAGGGTGAAGGTGAAAAAAAAAGAAGCATTTTCATACCCCATTTAGAGTTGAAGGGTGCAAAGCCAAAAAGGAATTTGAAGTATGATGCTTGTCCAACGTGAGGAGAATAACTTGGAGTGGATATTTGGGTTTATGGACAACAGCACAACAAATCTGAAATGTCACTTGTTTTTTTAGAGGGTAGTTTTCTGAGGGCAGAAGACACACTGATGTTGGGAGAACTAAGGATTCGTGATTCTCACCTTCTTGTTGTTGACTTTGGACTTATAGATGGATACTCTTGTTTCTGGGGAGCTTGCTAACTGTGAGGAAAGCATAGTTGCTAACCAAATGTATGTAACCCAAAAGGCAGTTTTAGTTGTGCAGGCAGTGCACTTGTGGAACATTGGAATGAAAATAGATGGCATTGACTAAACTGTGCTCAGCCAGCAGGAGACTTGTCAACACTGGGCTTTTCCAAGGTGCATGTTAAGAATGAAAAGAAGGCCCAGGTGGATAAGTGAGTGCAGTTTGAGAAGCAGCATTAGTGCATTCTTTAGGAATTTTCTTAAGCAGAGAATGATCAGAGATATTGTGATGTTACTGGTAATCTGTATCATGACCACTTCATCCATCCATCCTCATCTCATCCACCTGTGTATTCCCGCTGGACAGTATAAAAGCAAGAACCTTTCCTTTTTTTTTTTAATAATTTTCCAAAAGATGGGTGACAGTTCCAGTTCCAGGCAGCCTGCTCCTTTTGGGTCACTACGGTAGCCTGCATATCCCCACTCAGTTCTTCCCCAGCTGGTCTGCACTAGCTACAACAATTTGTATACTATTTTTTAGTCAATTTGTTTCTCAAGTTGTATTCTATTGAGAGTGAGACTGCTAGTTACTAGGTATAGAAAAAGACTTTCACAAAGATTTGATGGAACAAGTTATTAGGAGTGGAATAATCTGAACAGTGACTCAAATCTTCAATTCTTACCTGTTACAATCAACAGAAATTACTTGGAATCCCTTGTATGCCTCCATCCCAAGAAGAAAATTACTGAATCAGAAACATAGAAAGCACTGTTTGTCCCAAATACTTGGGACAGTTTTTACTCCTCATTTCCTTCATCCATCTTTTATATTGGAAAGCTACTTTTATGTTTGAATTAGAATTTCTTTCATTTACTATTTTAGACACTATTCTTTTGGAATTGCCATTCAAACTTTTATTCTGCAATTTTAGATTGTATATCAAATATAGTGCTGCATTCTTATCTTCTTTTCTCATGAGAAAGTGATAAGGAATTATAAAATAGTGTCTGAAACATTTTAAGTAACTCGGAGAAGGTATCTGTCTAAAATTTTAAATCTGGTCTTGCGCACCCAAATTTCAACCACGTGGCCCCCCAAGTGGTTTCAGGTCTTTACTAGAATCTTGCCTTATGATAAGAGCATAGTGGGTTGAATGATCTAAATCTGAGGAATTAGAACCTTTGGTAAAGACAGGACTAACATATACAAGGGGTTAGTTATTGTTGTTGTTATTATCCCACCTTTACGCTTTTGAGAATGTATTTGTAAACAAACTTCTTTGGGAAAAAAATAAAACAAAACTGTATTAAAATACAATCTATAATGGACAAGAAGTTTAACTCTGAACTAGGACATTTTATTTCTGGTAAGGACTTTGCAGGTCCCATAGTTTCAAGCTTTTATTTTATAGACCATTAAGCCAAAGTTTAGGGGAGGTGAGTTGTCTGCCATAATAGAACCAGGTAAATATTGAACTCATCTTTAACCTTGGAAGAGGCTGGTCATTTCATATTTTAAGAAGTATATGCAAAGCCCAGTAGAAAGTAAAGACCAGATCATATAAAGAGAGGAAGATAAATCTATTCTGAGGTACCATTAGAAGGGAAATGTCTTTCAATCGGTTTTCTTGAAGTTATGGGTTTTCATTGGTCCAGTCATCTTCTGTTACCTGATTTTATTTGCCTGCAGTAGTACACATTTGTAACACCGTTGACCAGAGCGAAGGGTGCACAAGAAATTTTATTTGATTTTATACTTGAACTGGTGAGCTAAAATTTTTGATTCTGGCCTCATTAGATCCTTGTTGCCATCAAGATCATGCCCCAAAGGGAGAGTATGAGGACAGGTGAAGTAGTTGTGGCTAACTTATGTTCCTGCCTTTATGGCCCCGGTGTAGAGAGCCATTGAGTTTAAGTAAATTAAGCTGTCTTTAGTTGAACGTGCTTATTCCAGTTTTTTCTTTGAGATGCTTGTACTATGAGGAGAACGACAAGAAGGGAGAATGCATTTACCTGTAGATAATTTGATACAAACTCATCATCAGAGCCCTTTGTTTTCTTTTCAGACTTTCCTTCTGGACTCCTGCAGCCAACCCTGTCTTGTTTGTTCATCACATTGCCATATATATTTATGTTCACATTAAATTTTCCTCTGCTCTCCATGAAAATAAAATGGGTAGCAAATATCTTAATGTAATTACAATAACATTGAGGGGTCTGAGATGCCCAGTGGGTAAATGAAAACACTGTCAATTAATGTGAACTTACAGCAAAAGTCTAGTTTTCTTTTATGGATTCATTTTTAAGGCATCAGTAACACATTTGATGTTTCTTTACAAGTGGGGTATTTTGTATATGAATGCAGTATGGAATATGTGTAATGATTATCTTGCAGATTAAATTCAATACAGTTGGCACTATCAAATACTTTATTAAATTTTTGATATGTTGTCTTATTCACTTATCATATATAATGGTCACTGAACTTTCTACTGCCTCAGTAGAAATTATATAAATAGATTTAATCTATTTATATTTTAATATATATCTATACTTATATTTAATATAATATATAATTTATAAATATATTTACTTAATCTAATTTAATATGTATAATTAATATAAATATTTTATCTATCTTTATAAGTTAAAATTTACAAATAGATTTGAAGACCTATTAGAATTTTTGTGCGGCTGACTTTATTAAACACTTTTCAACATAAATACCTTTCTTAGGTTTTGAGAATTGAGATCCAACAAAGTAATTTGAAATCTATTTGATTTCTATTTATATAAGCTAGTATGCAAGTTTTCATGAGTATTATGGAATACTGTGGTCTCAACATAAGTAGTTTATTAAAGAGAAGTTCATTTATTACATGATAGTCTGAAGGTAGGAATGACGAGAGAGTTTTGCTACTCTAGAATATCCGGGCCTGAGTCTGACCGTCTTGTTGCACTGTTACCCCTGGGGTTTTGTCCTCATCCCCGTTATCTAATATGATAGACCACCAAATTCACCGCCCAAGCAGCAGAAGGAGGTACCTGTGCAATCTGTTTTCAGAAATATTCTGAAAGTCGAGTACATTTGTTTTCCTTATGCCCCACTGGTATATGAATAGTTGCTCTTACCTGAACAGGAAACTGTAGAGTAATGTCTTTATCACAGGAGAAATGTTAAAATTTGGGAGTTTTAACATCGGGAAATGATTGGAAAGCACTGCCAGTCTCTGATGTGTCTGTCTTTAAGTGAGCCTTATTCTTGGACTTGTTTAGGTTAAATACGTATTGTTTGTGACATTTGAAAGAAATACCTAGACACCTTAACTTTATGCAGTTATTCCATATATTTTCAGCTCTCTGACTGCTCAGCTTACAATGACCATCATTTCTTGTCCTCCCACCCCTACCTTCAAAGTCCAATTCAGATGTCATATAACACCGCCTCAGTGAAGAATTCCTTTTATTCCTCAGTAAAGAATTCTTTGACTTCAATTCATCATTTTATCCTTGCTCTTCCATTATACCATAGTATGTGTGTTCCTTTATTATAATATCTAATAAACTCTTTCAAATTTTCTCTTGTTATAATAGGACTGCAATTTCCTTAATGGTAGAGTTCATGTCTCATTGATCCTTTTCTTCCCCATGGTGCCCTTCATATAATAGGCTCATAATATTTTCTGATTAAGTGAATCGAAATCTGAATTCAGCTTTATTTCGGCTTCTAACATTTGTGATATCCTGGATAACTCACTCAGTCTTTTTGTTTGTTTGTTTGTTTTTCTTTACAGTAAAATGAATGAAAATTGTAAATTAACCTACATGATCAGACTATTATAATAATAAAATACGTTGGAAAAGCTATTGTCAATTGTAAGATAATTAACTTAAAAGAGTTCAGTGTTTGCTGCACTGTTATGAATGTTAGGGAAATTAATCAAGATTGAATGTGTTATTCAGTCAAATTTATACTTCTAAGGTGTTTTGCAGTAGTGTATTTGCATACTGATGTCAAAAATTCATAATACTGAAAAGAAATATATAATTTGTAGGCCTTACTTTTGATCTAAAATTTCATGAGAACTTAGAAAAGGGATTCTACTTGTTGCTTTAACTCAGATTCAGTGATGAGACTTAAAACTATTGTTATTTGATGAAGCAGTACCTGAGTTGTTTTTAATATGATGTATGCCAACGACGTGATTGTAGGATCAGAAATTTTCCTCATTTACAGTGTCCCAATTGTGGATTATTTCTCATTAAATGAATGGTTTTGGGGGCTCTTATTTCTAACTCAGAAAGTTTATTTCTCTAGTTAGTTCTCATAGTTAGGCTATTTTAACCTTTTGAATGTGCAATATGTATAGTATTTTCTTTGCATCCTGCTCACCCAGCATGTATGTGTTAATATGAGATGCCCTAACAGTGCTTCTGTTAATTATCTAATAGGTATGCTTTTGGGGGACAAAGAATAGTTCTCTGTGTTTATGCTATTGTCCAAATTTTGTTTGAATTTATAAAGCTTCAAATACACAAACTCAAATTTTGGAGAATAGATTTACATGAACAAAATCACTTTCACTGTCTTTGAAGAATCTGCATATATATAGGAAATAATAAACTATTTAGCAAATTTATGTCGTTGTATATGTGCTTTAGTCATAAAGATTTTTACATTTTTGGCTCGTTTAGTAGTGACTAAATGTTCATGGTCTGCCAGTTGTTTTTCATTATACTGACATTATTTTGTCATCTGTAACTATATAGAGTATATTGATAATGTATTTTACTTTTGAGTAGTGACAGGAGTTCCCATATTTTTGTAAATCACATATATGCCGATGCCTTGGCCTCATTACGGCCACTCTAATATTCAGCACTAAGATACAAGGAGACCGTTCCCCTTTGTTCCTAGCCAGAACTATGTTTCTTATGTATTCCCAGGAAGATTGTAGTGTATCTTTATTCCAATTCTTTTTGATTGCTTGTCTTTTTCCTGGTTAACCTGTGAATTTCATAACTGGTGGCTATCTTACTGTCTTTGTAAATCCTATAAAGGACTTAAATCATAGCCGAAACATCAGCAAATATTTATTTGATTGGACATATATTATTTATAGACATCTTCAAACAATAGCTGCATAAGAGATGGTTTGAGAGAGACTCATATATACTGCAGAGATGTTCAGATTTCCAGGTTTTGCTGCAGAGGGCCGTATGTTAAATATAAAGACTTAGAATTTTAGTAGGAAAGGCACAATATATTGCTACACATCAAGTGGACAGTAAGTTGGAGTTATGTAACCTAGTGGTCTGCCCCTTTCGGCATAATATTTTTTGAGTTCTTTGCCTAGACTAGCCATGCATTCTTTGCATTATTTCTAATGAAAAACTTGCCTTTTTTTTTTTTTTAATGAGATACAGTGAAATTAGTTAAGAGTGGCCAGAAGGACATAGTATTGAAATCAGTCTCAGATCCGTACCTGACCAAAAGGTCTCTGGTCATTTGACATAAATGGAATAATTAACTTCGAAATCAAAGCATATATGAGTGGGTAAGAGAGACAACATGCAGATAGGCATTTCCAAGTTTTTTTTTTTTTTATCTTGGTGAAGATTGAATGTAGCTGGCAAGTATGGGATGGATCTCTGGCTTTTGGTGCAAGTGAAATGGAAATTAGAAGACAGAATCCTATTAAACTTAAATGGCATTATATATGGTGAACATTCCTACAGCTAGACTTCCACTTGTTGCAAATAGTAATTTAGGTTAAGTGCATGGAAAAAATGATACAGTGGTTTAATCCATTTTATTTTATTTTAGATACATTCTGGAAATAAAGAAACTTGGCAAAAGTTTGTGCTGGGATTGACAGTTTTAATTTTAGGTATTATATTAGTTTAGGGCAAACTAAAAGAAAATATATAATTCTTAATTTTGTAATAAAGGTTTTAGTAGCCAGTTTAACACTTTTAATAATCTATATGATGTCTATCACTTGGTTTCTAAAAAGCCTATTTGTTAAGATATGAGAATGACACTTGCTATTTTTTAATTGGTTTATTCTTGCTCTATAACGTAATAGTTCTTGTGGCTCCATTGATCATGATATTATTATTCCTGATATTTGAAGTGCATTCAAAGGGCCCTGCTCCTGTGTGCATGAAGAGAAGTACAGTCAGTTTAGGGTTCCTTGTTCATTAGAGAGTCTGATAAAGCAGTAAGTTGATTGTAGTCCAGACTGTGAAAATGTTGCCCACAGAAATGCCATTGCTGAGGAGGAAGGCACGCTTGGTAATGCCACATGGAGTTTCAAGGGTTAATCTGGCGTTGGTGTCCCATCTCATAAAAAAGTCAAGGTTCTACTTTTTTTTTTAATTAAAAAAATCAGCAGAGTTTGATCCTATACACCAAGTTTGAGAGATTAGCCTTGGAAACCAATATTGTGTTTTCTCTCTTCCCTTCAGGACAATGTAAATTCCATTTGGAACCGCCTCAACTACCTTTCCAGGCAGCACCAGGTCTTCCTATATTGTCAGTTTACCTTCTACTATGGAAAGATCCTTTCTCTGAATGTTCATGTTTTCACCTTAAGAAGGCAAAAAAAAATATATATATATATGTATATGTCCATATATACACACATATATATATAGGATGGGTTCAGCAGCTGTAAATAACTATGACAGTAGAAGAGTGGTTTGTGGGAGTTTTACTATATATACACATATATAATATTTTCCAGTCTGGTTTCAGACCCCGGCATGGCTTGGAGACAGCGTTGGTGTGTATGAAGGATCTTCCTCGAATGAAGGATTTGGGACAACTTTCCATGATGATTATATTAGAGCCTCAGCAGCTTTCGTGTTGGTCATGAGGTGATGCTGAACCGAATGCTTGAACTAGCAAGAGTGGATGGGATTGCAGTGGAGTGGTTCCGTTCATTCCTTCCGGGTAGGTACCAGCTAGTGATGTTGGGTGAATATGGACATTAAGGGTCCTCCCCTATGGAACCCCGTCGTTGTCTCTCATTCTCCTGTTCATGTCTGGTGGGCATGAGATGACAACTGGACACCTGAAGGCCAGCCAGTGTGATTTGAACGTCTGTGTAGAAGGTTCTGAGAGTGATTCCCAGGTGGATGTCGCTCACATATGTTACTTGTTTTGTCAGTGTGAGGGTGCAGACTAGAATCGAAACTAAGAAAGTGTGAATTGTCAGAAAGTGAAAATTCTGGAGGCCCTGGTGTGCTTTCTAATTTCTCTGTCTAAATTTCAGTTTGTGTAAACTGTGGCCATATTTTGACTACCAATTTTTCGACACATGAAAATCCAATTGCAACACTAGCTAGAAATATCTTGTTTTCCTTTCTGGTATATATGCGGAACCTTCTTCCCTTTGACTGCATCTCCATGACCTTTCTTGCTGAAGTTAGGCTGCTTGTTCAACCTCTTGCTTGGGGCTCTGTTAAGCAGAGTAGCCTGACTACCTTAATAAATACTCCTGAGGGTTGTGGCTGGCTGATTTTTCACAGTGAAGGTTTTGCTTTATCTTCACTGAGAACACTTCATTACACTAACCCTGTGTTTGCTATGAATCAAATTGGGTCATACTTTTGAAGAATTTTACAGAATAAATTTCACCTCTCCTTCTCCTTAAACTATTTAAGCATTTTAAGTTTTTATAGGGAACACGCTAGCGTTTCTTCAATTTTGAACACATTTCCTAGAAATATGGTGCCTTTTCTTGGCTATTACTCGCTTATATATTACTTCAGTTGTGTTCCTTTAGGGTAATGAAAAGCTCAAGGAGTGTTGAACATGGAGAAAGTCTATTAGTTCTAAGAGTAGGCTACAGGTAAAGAACTGAAAAGAAGAGACAGAAATGCATGTGTCTGTAAATATATTAGAACTGTCTGTTGAATGACATTTTGGCAGAAGGGCAGGAAACTAACACACAATAACTGATTGGTGTGAGGCACTGTGCCAAGCAGTTCTGTTTTTTAGCTTATGTGATCCTCACTGTGACATTGAGAAGTGGGTGTTATTTCTGCATTTTACCAGTGAGGAAATTGATGCTCGGATAAGTTAGAAATCGTGCCTAATTTCACACAGTTATAAGTGGAAGATCTTATATTTAAGTATGGGTTCTGACAGATTCCAAAACTCATTCTTTCTATCACAGGCAAATGTTAGACTTGAAGTGGGGGAGAGGGATCCCAAAGGAATAAAAAAGAAGTGCCCAGTGGAAGAGATGAAGGAGGAATGGGGACATGGGCGTATACTAGCAGAATGTTTGTTTTGAAAACTTCCAGAGTTTTCTTAAAACCCAGTTTAGAAATCAGAATGACAAAAGGGACAATTTTAGGATTAATAAAAGTTTATCATTTAAAGGATAAACAGGTTTAGAATTTAGATTCTAGCTCATTGTTTGGAATATTCATTTTCTCTTTTGAAAATGAAGAAATAATAAATAACCCTCTTTTAAATCCTAGGAAACTGTAAGGATCAGTTGAATGAAAGCCATTTAAGTAGTTAGCAATTATCTGAGAAGGGAGAAGTTGAAGACTCTCAGTGTGTATTGTTTATAAAGGTTTTTTGAATGTGTCTGTGAAACTGTACTATGTAGAATCTCAGCTTACCAGTGCCTTTCATCTATGACATACTTATGAATGAAGATATGGGGAATTTTTGCATGAATAGTAGTATATCTGGATTTGAGTAAATACATGTTTTCATCTTTGGGTAAAGTGTGGATCAATATTATCATTTTTCCTCTTTACACGGATGGATAGCTCTCTCCTATCACACAATAGATTCATTTCAGGCGTAGCTAGAAAGAATGTTGTTTCTCTGCTTATATACTGACATTTGACAAAGGTACTACATCATGCATTAAAGCAGTTATTGTTATCCTAACATAACATGCCATTATTAATTATGCTTTAGAAAGTAATCCCATCTCCCCCGCCCCAGAGGTAAATCTCTTTAACTGTAATGATTTTAACTTCAAAGTTATGTTTTATCTACTAGCAGCTCATAAAGTATCAGTCATAATTGAATCCTACACCTTTACATTTTCTGCTTTAGCTTAAGTGAAATATTGATTTCATGGAATTAGGTGGCAGGTACACCGAGGAAAGTATTTGCTGAAAGTTTTAAGTGGCTCCATATAAAGCCTCAAATATATTAATTTGGGTTAAAGGATTGGGCTGAAGTTGTGCTCAATAACATTTGCTAAAATGACCAGAGGTGTTGATATCCTAAGTTTTTTTTTTAAGTACTAAAAAATGAAGAAGGTGGGAGAACATATCTGTTTTTGTTACATAAACATAACTAGATCTCTATAATTTTAGCAACTGTTTAATCAGTTACCATTTATTTGGTTGATTAAATAGGGCTCCAGATTTAAAATAATATTTCTTGAATTACTATGTTGGCTCAACAATTCTCTACTTTCCCACCCCTTTTTGTTACTGAAATCATTGTGTGGAAGGTCTCTGTGTGGTTGGTTGGAACACTGATATTGTAAAATAATATATAGGAAATCTTGTTTTGTCTAAAGATACATTTCTCCCCCTGGGTCATCAAAATGCGCATTTTCCTAAGTAAGATGTTTGTTTCAGAGGTACTGAAACAGAGTTGATACATATATAACATATTTCTACTTTTACTTTGGAATTTATTCATATGTTTGTGTGTGTTATTTCATAGTTTTCAGAAACCGCTAGGTTGAAATTATTATTTATTCTCTTGTAACATTTGCATTGATCCTAGCTATTCCTGTCTTTATTTTACTGTTTTTTTCTTTCTTTCTGTATGGAGGAGTATTAATACAGCTTTTAGCAAACATAAGTATTCCTATAATCCCTGCTCCCGACATGTGTCTCTTATGAATCATATTTCCCTGAGGGTGAAATTAAAACAAGAACTAGGTATATTAAATTTCTGTGAGGCCTATTTCTGGATTCTTAGATGTATTTTTAAGTGTCAAGTACTAAGTTTGAGGAAGGGAAGGGCACTTACATTCATTGGTCTTTGTATTTATTTGCCTTTCTCCAAGCATATTGCTTCCATTAGAGAGCTTTACCTAGAAATTAGACCTTTTGTATCGTTTGTTTTTCCTTTATAATTCTATCTGAATTTTGTGGATGTATATTATGCCATTCCAACAACTGTGAATTGTTGAATTTCATAAAACTTCTATTTTATAGCAGAAAGCTGAGTTTATTAAACATCTCTTTATGGTCACACCTCTAATCAAAACAGAATCACCACTAATCAAAATAACCTAGAGAATATAAGTGGACAAAGAAAGGGGAGGAGGAAAGAAGAAAGCTAAATTAAGTTGATATTTGTCCTGTGGTATGAATGCCAAACTTAACAATACTGGCTAGTATAGTTATTTTTAGACATTTCCTTTATCAGACATTTAAAGGTAAAAAAATTTCCCATAGCCAGCAAAACTCTGAGCTGAATTCTTTTGACATTTTGCTGATCAAGGAATTTCCAGTGAGTAAGCTCAGAGTCTTCTGCAGACCAGGAATAGGATGATGAGTCAGTAATGAGAAATGGACAAGGGAACTCCACTTTTCTTGCTAAATAGGAAGTCATTAAAATGGTAATTGTTGATTGAACATGTAGTATGTTGCTTTCTATTAAGGAAGATACAGACAGTAATTTAAATGTAAAAAGCCATACCATTGGAAAAAAGTTGGGAAATAGTTCATTTCTAACAATTAAACCACCTTTGGCAGGGAAATGACTTTTACAGTTAAAAGCTATAAAATAATCATTAAGGAAAAGATAGACATAATAGACTATATGACATTGTATGTATCAGCATATCAAAAAGAAAACATTAATCAACAATGAAGAAAATGTTCTTAATATTTTAGTTAAAATGCTAGAGGAATTAGATAGATAATTCAAAAGTGAGGAGAAATGGTGATTACTAAGATCAAATATCTATGGGAATAAGCATTAAATTTACTATTAATCAGAGACATACAAGGTAAGGTAACCATGGGCGATTTTTTTTACTTTACCTGGTAAATCAATCAACCTATGTTCTTTACCCTGACTCCAAATGATGCTTCCTGTCTTTATGCTACTGGCGGGAGAGAAAACCAGAACAACTCATTTGAAAAACTGGTTGGCATTGTTCACAAAAGGTCATTCATAAGTTGTATCTCATGAATTAATAATGTCAGTTCTGCAAACCTATCTAAAAGTATTCTTGAATATGAGGGGAAAAACTATTTTCTACACTGAGAGATTTGCATCAATTCTATTTCAGTTGCTAATAAAATACATAATTTAAGTAAGTAGTGGAAATACCACTGGTTCTCAAATTTGACAATACATTAAAATCCTTTGGAAAGATGTAGGAAAACATTGATGCTTGAACCCCATCAAGAGATTTTTTGATAGATTTGCCCCTCAAATTTTTAGTGTATAACCAGACTAACACCATTGACTTGAAACAAGCTGATAAATTATTTTTAATCATTTGGTAAGCTATTTAAGCTATTTTTGTAGTAGTATGGAAAGTATACAATATAAAATGAAATACTGTAATTAACATTTAGATAAATTTTAATTTAAAAAGATAGCAGAACAGTAGTCTAAAAGGAAGTTTGCAAAAAACAGTTATTTGAAGAAGTTGGGCTTTTGA
Source organism: Galemys pyrenaicus (assembly GCA_019455555.1). NCBI lineage: Eukaryota > Metazoa > Chordata > Mammalia > Eulipotyphla > Talpidae > Galemys > Galemys pyrenaicus. The sequence goes on along the minus strand of JAGFMF010011464.1, from coordinate 8,539,035 downwards.
TTAATTTCCCTTCATCTCTTCTTTAGTAGGTATTTAGTAATTCCTTATATTTTAAGATAAAACAATATTTGAAAGATAGTTTGCTGCCAGAAGATCTTCTAGATAATTTCCTACTTACATGCTATTTCTATGTACCAATACAAAGTTTATTCTGACTTTTAAAATAATTATTCTGAAATTAGAGTTACATATCATATAATGAAATTCTTTTTTTTTTTAAGATTTATTTATTTATGCATGAGAGCTGGGGTACAGGCCAGAGTTGCGGGAGGTGAGAGGATTCACCAGACAGAGTGGGGAAGCAGAACAGGCAGACTGACAGAAACACACTGCTGAGGGCAATAGCGGGCAAGACAGGAGAGGTCTGCCACGCTATGTGGGTCCCCTCCCTGGCTGGCAGCAGGGATCGAACTCGTGCTGCAGTGGTTGCAATTTGCTTCATAGTGTGTTGCTTAATGCACTGCGCCACCAGGGAGGCCCTATAATGAAATTCTTTATAGTATTCTTTTTTTTTCCTTTTTTTAAATCTCAGAAGTACTTTCTCCTGTAGATTTTTTTTTTTTTGACTTTCGGAATATAATAAACTCAAGTCACTCATCTCTCCATCTTTTATTACTCTATGTCTGTGCTTATATCTTTCTAAATACCCTTTATATGCTGATGACATCCCATTGTTAATCTCTAATCCAAAAAATAACTCTGTGATGCATTATGTGTTTGAATTTTAAAGGCATGTTTTTACGAAGTCCACATTTTCCCCCAAACCTGTATCTTCCATATCTAATAAATGATCACACCATTCATCCCTGCCCCTGAAGCAATCTTAAAGTCCTACTTTTCCCTTATCTCACACTTCTTGCCAGTTTCTGTAGCTTCCTGAGGACCCCCTTTTGTTTCTTTCACGTGTTTCTGATTCTTTCTCTATATCGTCATCCCACCATCATCGCTCCGGTGAGGTATTTGTTATTCTCCTTGCAGACTCTTGATTGACCTAAGCATGTCTCATTTTAGACCTATCTTTATGCAAACAGAGGCACATGGACATTTCCCTATTTAAAATTATCTGGGGTCCTTCATCGTTGCCTGCATGAAGTATAAAACCTCTTGACATGGGATTTAAAATGTGCCATGCACTGTGCCTCTAGACTTATCCCAGCTTTGCTCTACATCCCACTCACTGCTCTGGCAGTACCAAACAATCCTGCTCCTGCGAGCCGTGTTCGGTTCCGTCCTTCCGTGCTACCTTCACACTGCTGCCTCCATCTGGGGTGACCTCTTCACCTGCATCTGCCCATTAGGTTAGTGAAAAACAAGAATTAATACTCTCCAGCATTGATGAGGATGGGAAAAATAGTTAACCTCTAGGAAAAGTAAATTGGAAGTTAAATGTCAGTCTTTTAAAAGCACCATTTTAATATAAAAATTCTACCTTTTGTAATCTATCCCAGTGAAATTGTTATACATATTGCCTTAATCTGTTTGGGCTGCTGAAGCAGGATACTATAGGCCGAGTGGTATAAACAACAGAAATTTCTCAGTGTCAGATGCTACAAAAGCTCAAGGTGAAGGCACTGGCAGGTTGGGAGTCAGGTGAGGTCCCCTTTCTGGTTCACAGCTGTTGCTCTGAGTCCTTGGATGGTGGAGCGGGGTGGGGAGAAACTCTGTGTGATTTCTTTTATAAGGACGCTAATCCCATTGATGAGGGCAGCACCCTCATAAGTACACACACACACAAACACATACACAATTGAATAGCACAATACAGTGTTCTCTATGTTTTGAAGTATATGTCGGATTCTTTATTATAGCAGTACTTCAATGGGTAAAGTCAGTCACTAATAAGAAAATTCTTAAAAATTAGGATATATCTATTCTTTAGAACAGTAAGGATATTATATGAAAAGAATATTAAGAATTTTATAGAATATTAAAAGAAAAATGTTGTCTGGGAAAATCTGTCATACTGTTAATAATTATTACGTTAATAAGTATGTGTTTTTCAATATGTGCTAAATGCTCTCATTTAATGTATTGAAAATACATTAAAACTATCAAACTATAGAGTTGCATTTGTGCATATATGAATGCAAATAGGGAGAACTCTGGGAGGAAAAAGCATGCTAGATCTTTAATAGTCATAACTTCTGAAGCAGTGTGTAAAGTTGAGGCAAGTAAAGAGGGACTGTTAACTTTGTTTAATGGTGTGCTGTACACTTCCCATATAATTTTCATGTATTTATATGATTATATAAAATGTTTAAAGATAGGTCAAAATGAGGAAAGAATCTGATAGAATTTAAGGGAATTCAAATTGTTAGGTAACAAAAATCATCAATTTTTTTTGTTTTGAAACATTCTGAAAATATAATAAAGTGTCATATAGCAACAGGTAGCAGCTATATTTTATAGTTGTTGATATGCTGTCACAGTTGCTTCAGATTTCTTTCAAATAAAGTATAGCAGAAAAAGCTGAATTTCCTTTGATTTCCTTTCTTTTATCCTCAGAGGCAGTCAGGTTCATAGATTTGCTGTATGTTTCCGTAGTTCAGAATTTTATGCCTTCAAATGGGTAGAAGCATCCCTGTGTTTACAGTTGCAGACGACTATTGAACGTGGTTGGACAGTTTCCCCCTAAAATAAGAATGCCTCTCCATGCATGTGGGTTTCTACTGTCTGTATCAGCAAGTGGAATCGTTGGCCTGCAGAGTGTGCACATTTCTTTTTTCTTCAATGAATATTGGCACAGGTCTTTCCAAATGAATTGTGTCAATTTGTATTTTCACTTAGAATAATTCATAGTTCATATTTCTGTATATGCCCAGCCAATATTTGATATCTCCAGACTTCAAGTTTCATTCTACTCTATAAACTGTGAAACCCTGTCCTCTCAACAACCCCTGAATATTTTCTGTAGGGATCCTAAGGGGAGCACAAAGAGCCATATGAAGTTGGTGTCCTTAAGGAGCTGGCTGTCCCTGAGAAGAGGTCTTGGACTGCACAGAAGTACATGCTACAATTATAGGCCGGGCTGTGGGCCTTGGAGAGTCAGAAACCATCACTAGGGTTGGACAGGGAATTAGGTGCTTTTAGAAGGCAAAGGCAATAAAACCTTGGCAAATGAGTAGGAAGAAAGAGCTGTTGAAGATGAAGGGAGTATGAAGGAAGCCAAGGAAGTTAGAATAAACAATAAACAAACTATTATTAATTGCCCCTAAAACCTAAACATGAAAGAGATTAGTAGATCTTTAAAGCGTACCTGTTTTAAACTCATCATTTTACGGGTGAGGAAATTGAGGTCTAGAAAAATGAGGCCAGCTTCTATAAATCACTTAGCTGCTCTATTAGTGAAGTATAAAAAATAAATTAAGCAGAGGATTTACTAGCTTATTTAACTTGGACATCCAACCAGTTGATCTTAACATGACTAGATAATGCAGGAGCTCAAGTACAGTGTCTTTTTCCATTTTCTTTTCTGTGTTTTGTTCTGCCTTCCTCTGGTTAGCCTTATTCTCAGTAGACTCATGTACTTATAGAGGCAGGGGTAGGCGCTGCTAATCTTTTTGTAGTTTTATAGCTTATGGTCCTACTTTAAATAATGTATATTCTTTTCCCCTTTATTTCTATATCAGTCCCTTAAAATATACTCAAATTCCCAACATTTTATCTGGTGGGAAAATCAGCACTTTTTCATCCCTGGCTAGCTGAAATCATATTACTAAGGATGGAGGAGAGGTCCCTATGAAAAATAATATAGTGGCCATTGTAGCCTCTGTGGTGTGGGGAGTGTTTGACATACCTGATTATAGTCATGAATTTAATAGACTATAGATGCTGCTCATTGCAGGGGTTTATGTCCAAAAATCCCTTTTTGTACAAACTTTCATAGTAGTGATTAAATTCATTTGAACACCTTTTGAGTACATTGATATTGCTTGCCAGGTAATACAATGATGAATAAAAATGTCTATACACCATGGGGTATTAGAACTTGGAAACAGTAATGGCAAGAAGGCTAGAAGTGTAAACAATTTTGATGAAAACACAACCAGGAGAGCGATGTAAAGTGTTGAGATTTTAGGAGAGGAAGGGAGATACCCTATGTTCACAAAAAGCATCACCATAAAAGCGGTAGTTAACCTTTGGGAGTGGTAAAATGAGATAAGGAGTAGGAGGCAGTTGCAGTCAGAGAATTGCATGTGAACCAAAGCAGAGAGATGGAAAACCATGGGGGCATGCAATTTGTGGAATTGGATTAGACTTTAAGAGAGGGGTCTCAGAGCTAGGAGAATCACTGAGATAGAAGATGCAGAATGAGGTAAGTGTCATGGCGCCTGATGCCAGTCTGAGGAGTTTGGGCTTCCTGTGGTAGACAGTGAAAACTGCTGATTGAAGAATTTGATTCCAGGGTCTAATATGACCTGTGAAGTCTCAGCAATGTTTGTGTTTGTTTTATTTTTTAACGGGAAAATTGCTTTGATGCTGGTGTGTAGCCCGAATTGAATTGGGGGTGGGGAATATTGAGGCAAGGTTAGGATTATGGACTACAGAACTGTGCTCTTGTATCAAATGTGGGGAATTAAAAAGGCAAATTGAAAAATGATCTTAATGAGGCAAAATACCTGGAATAATCCGAAAAATGCTTTAGGCTTGGGTGATGAGGGAAAGAGGATATCGCTCATTGCTGAGTGAGAGGAGGAGGCAGGAGGAAGATCAACACTGGGAGATAATCTTTTAGAAGATTATTTTCATATCAGATGTGTAATTTGTTATGTAATAAATATTGCACATGCTAAGTGTTTTCAATATGTAAATGCTGTTTGTAAATTTTTCAATTCTATTTAAAGTTTCTATGGTTTTTCAATGTGTAAGTTTTTCTAGTGATAATCATGTTGCATTTTTTCACAACGAAATATTTAATTCACCTATAAAATCATTACCTTTGGCTAATAAAATCAAATGTCTCTGTGAATATGACTGCCAGTTACTTTTCTTCTAATAATACTAATAATAACTATAGCATTGCATTTCCCCAAGTATAAATAGAGGATGTTTCTAAATATTACAGCACAGAGGATTCTTCTATTATAGATGCTTAGGAAACAATGAATTAAGGTGGGTTCTTGAGTTAGGAGGATTTTTCAGAGATTTTAGTATGCGCTATTATTGTATGCATTTGGTGAGTGTGCAAAAGGAGAATTCAGCATGCTTGTTTTCCCAAAACTCATTTGAAACAGTTTTAGGGCATGACTAGGGGCTGGCTGTACAGGGCATTTTGGAAATGCTGCAGTATTAGCCGTTACTAGTAAGACAGGAGAGTATGAGCAGCTACAAGTAGAATACAGATATTTATATTTGTAAATGACATTATGGCATTCACTGTTTTACTTCAAAAGATGTATTTTGTGGCCTCCTTGAGAATATTCTCGCACAGCTAGCAGTGGTGGGAAACGGAATATTTTCTGGGAAAACACTCATGCCCATGGGTTAGCTACCTCTGCACTGGAGCTAGTGACTTAAGAAATCTTCACCTGATACTATCTCAGTCATATCCTTGGGATAGACTATGGATAATACTTAAATTCCAAGTGCTTTCATCTCGTTGTACCGCGTGCCTCCAGGCGCCTGTCTCCTGATTTCCTTGTCATTTCATATGTAGTCAGAGAATTCAGTTCAGTTCCGCCTGTATTTCTATCATGCACAAAGCACTGTCAGAGTGCAAATTTATTTCAAGATTAGCTTGACATATATAATGTGCTCAATAAATGTTTGTTCAGCTAATGGATTGTGTTATTCTTTAATGATATGATTCAACAGAGCAGCGTCTCAATTATGTATCTGAATTCCCTACTGTACTCTCAGTTTTTTTCTTTCTTAGTATTCATAGGTAGCATTACTTGAGAAAGATAACCAATAACATCATATTCTGCAAACCTGCTCTTTATTTTTAATATTTGAATTCTACCCTGGAGGAGTCATTGCTCTTAGGTGACATTGAGTGAAATTGGAGCCAACCATGTACTGTTTGCCTGCATTGGATTTTCTTTGTGTTTTAGTGTTAAATTCTCTTTTAATATCCAAAATTAATAAAATGGAAGAGGCAATTGTGGTGGCAGAATGTAAAATAATGGCAAGAGCATGGACTTTGGAACCAGAGTAGAATTTTTATTTCAGCTGTATGATACAGTCATTATTTGACTGTGGTAATAACCTCAACATCAGCCATCTCTGTTCAACTGGGAATTGTGACTACATGTTTTATGTTGTTTCCTATGACAAATACAGGTAATAGTTGTGAAAACTGAACCACATCAGAGACAGTCAGTAAATAGCAACTATAATAATATGTTATTACCAGTGTCCTCTATTTTTGCAGACTATGTTATTTTCAGAATAAGTGAATAAGTACCATTCACATGTGAAAAACTGTGGGATGGGAGTATATGAATCCCCAGTTTTTCACTTATGTTTGCTAGTGAAATGAAATTGAAAAGAGACAAAATCTCAACCTGAGTTAGTTCTTTCAGCAAGCAGTGAAATTCCTGATTTCTTTCCATTTGCCATTCTTCGTAATTCTAGATAATAGTTACCTTGATCATTCCTGGTAGTTAACAATGGTAATTAGGTCACAGTTTTTCAACATTGTGTCAGACAGTGCCAAGCATTTATGTGTTTTAAACTCATTACATCTTAAGAATAATCCCCTATAAAATAGTGACTGTTATTGTCCACATTTTGTAGTTGAGGAATCTGAGGTCCAGAGAATTTAAATTCCACAGTCGCACTGCTAGAAATGGTTTACCTTAGTCAAACTCAGGTGAGTGGACTGAGTCCAAAGGTGGCCAGAGGCCATGGTCTTCCTCATTGTCCTCTATTAGGACAATGTTATACTTTGTCCTATTTATACCTCTGTTATACTTTGGAAGTATAGCAGTATACTCTCACATGTTGTAGAGAAACATTTGTCAGCATTAGCTAGGTTTGTGGCATGTTTTTTACTTCCCATTCCATTATCAAAGATCATTATTTCACCTCCTAATTTAGTTGCATGTGTTTAAAGGTTATAATTAAGATTTCATGGTTTGAGTTATACTTTTATAGGGCTATTTAATTTCCAAATCATTCCTATTCTAAAATATTACTAAGGGTTTTTTCTTGTATGCAGGTTTTGGAATTCTTAACTCCTAAAACAAATGGTGAATTTCAGGATTCTAGCTGTAGGAAGTACTCTAGTCTTGTCTAGTAGCTTGGACGTGACAACAAAGTGTCTGTTTATGAATGTCTTTCATGTGCAGACCAGCCAGACACATGAGTTTAGGTTTGGGCATCTGAAATTGCTTCCCTAAATTTGCGAATTGAGTTTTACCAGTACATCATTTGGTATTATTTTCTTGCCCCAGTTTCCCTAACTAGTAAATACAGTTCTAACTTTACCTCAGGTTGAATATTGACTGTTGCATATTAAGCATTATGAGGATATTCTTCATATAAATATGTATTTGCTTATATATGACCCATTTCTTGAATTAATCAGTTGTTCCTCTTTGTTTTAAATTCTTTGATGTGTTATTTCTCATGTGTCAGTGTTCAGTGACGATTTTCAGTAGTCATCATCTTTTTTTTTTTTCATGAAGTTTTATTTATTTATGCATACAAGAGCAGGGTTACAGGCCAGACAAGTGCGAGGATTCACCAGAGTCAGAGAGGGACGCTGAACAGGCAGATCAACTGAAGTACACTGCTGAGGGGAGCAGTGGGCGAGCCAGGAGAGGTCTGCTGTGCCATGGGAATTCCCTCCCTGGCTGGGGATTGAACTCGTGTTGCTGTGCAGCAGATGATACACAGTTAGGACTCAACCCACTGTGCCACCAGGGAGGCCCTGGATGGTGTCCAATTTTATTTTATTTTTTTTTAATGATAAACACCATTTTTTTAATTAAAATATTTTAAAATTTACATATACTTGCCATTAATTGTAATCCCCATGTATTCCCCATCACCATCTCACCAGTGCACCATCATCTTAGAGGGAGCATGGAACTTAAACATTGGTCATATTTTCAAAAGCAAATATGAAGGTTGCTGTAAGTCATTTTGGGCTGAATTTTATGTGCTGTAATTATTTTTTAAAAGTACAGAGAAGATTTTAGCTTTTGAGTTTTTATTTTTGGTTACATCAATGGGATTCAGACTAGCAGTAATATTTTTCAAGAGTGAGCAGTTAGTTTGGCCTTGATTTTTTTTAGGATAACTTTTGACCTAGGTTTTTGATCACCTGATATACACTGTCCTGTGTGCATTTAGATTTCTTCAGTCGCTGGTAGAAACAGTTTGTTCTGTGTTAGTAGGGAGGGATATACCTGTTAAATATATGAATAACCCCATCCATATTTTAAAAAATATTTATAAATGTTTTGTGATGTGTAACATATAATTAAAAGCACATATGCTAAATGAATAACTTAATTTTCACATAGTGAGAACAAAGATCCTATGTCAAGAACTAAAGTATTATCTGTACCCTAAGGGCCAGATATTTCCTCATAAGGTACATGTTCTTTATAATTAAGATATTTTCTCTAAACTATCAAACTTGAAAGGAGCTGTTATTAATTCATCTTTTGAAAGAAGAGAACATGTAATTGTTTCTGTTAATTTATATTAATAGCACTTAGCACAGATTGATTTATAATGCTACTTAATGATTACTTATTGCATTTGTTGAAATTTTAGATTTATTTTGCTTGGGATATGAAAAATGAAATTTAAAAACATTTTCTGAAAATAGTTCTCATTTAAATTTTTTAATTAAGGTATAGTTAACAGTATCAAGTATGTTAAGATTTGAAACATTTAAATACTGTGTTTTGACATCATATTACTTTATAAATGAAGGAATGAATGACCACAATTATGATATTTTCTTTGTCATGCCTACAAATATTTTTCTAGTTGCATTCCTCAGGTATTCTTCCTGGTTTTTAAATTTATTAAACTAGGCCATCCATTCCTTTCACAAAGTGTGTACCATTAGTAAAATTTCATGTGTTTTGTCAGCAATTTAATGTGATAAGGCAGTGATCTTTCTGTAGTTCACACAGCACTGGGCCCTGCAAAGTATCTCTGGGGGTTCTTTGATGTCTAGACAGTTTAAATTATGCCTGCTCTCCTGCCTCCAAATCCCACCCTGTTCTGCTTCAGGGGGTGTGGGAAATGAAAACAAACAAGAAGGACTCCACAACCCACAGTCTCAGGAGAAAAACAAACAAGTAGAATAAGCTGTATACCTACCCTGGCAGGTGTATCGGAGAGGACCCAATTATAGGGAATGGAAGAAGGAAAGAAAAGAATGGGTGACAAATACCGTTCTGCTTATTTATTTTGTAATACATTTCTAATATGAATATGCTAATACACTGTAAGTAAAATGAACACATTACAGAAGTATAAGGGCAAGAAAATAAGTCACTTTTCCAATTCTTTCCTCCACACCAACAGCCAAATCTAAGAGTTTGTTTGTCTCTTGTATGTTGTTCTATTGATTGAGTAGTAGCATATAGAATTGTATTTTTAGCTGGAAAGCTAACTTTCTTTTCTTCTCTCTCTCTCTCTCTCTCTTTTTTGTTTTCCTTCTGTAAATCGGGATGTCATGGTTCTTCCAACTCATCATTTTAGAAAGTAAGTAACTTGAAGTTTCAAGAAATGTTTTTGTTAAAACATTGGTGTTTTATGCATCCATGTATGTAAATATTCTATTACAGAAATGCCATCTTTTAAATTCTGATATGATTGTCCCTTGCATCAAGTGAGGAAAATTTATTTAATGAATAGGACATAGCAAATGTTACATAGAAGTATAGACTGTATTAATGTTACCTAAGAATACAAAATTTTAATGTACTCTTTCTCACGCAGTAAGTAAATCATTGTGAAACATGTATCTTAAAAGAAACCAAGACGTGCTTACTTGTTCTGTTTTTTTAATGTAAAATATATAGATTACAGTTATTATATATAATATATATTATATATTAACCTGTTCAGTAGCTGCTAAGACATTCACTTTTTCAGGAAAAGAAGCCCAATATATTTTAGACTATGGATTTGTTGAAAATACTAACAATAATTAACTGGTATAAAAATTTTAAATGTTTTCTCATGCACATTCTGCATTGAGTAAATCACTTATGTCTTAATAAACACTTAACTCTTTTAATTTTAATGTTTTATTGCATTTAAAGAAAACAGACCATATAATTCATTTTATTTCTCTAAAGAAATGCAAGTGACTTGCTTAAAACTCAATGCCTAACTCAGTGATTTCATTTGTAAAACTGGGTATGCTTGCAAAATCCTAATTCTAAGATGTACATATAATATAGTTTTTTAAAATAAAGCAAATTTTCTGTATAGTTGTTTTGGGAAATATTTCAGAAAATTATAGTAGTCACTTTTGGAGATGTGTGAATATGAGTTTATGTGTTTCTTAATATTTCTATAGTAAATACCACGCTTCTTGAGTTAATAAACAGTATAATTTGATAATATATTCATGCTCAGCAGAGCTTATTATTTATATGAAAGTGTGTGCTTATCACTTATGTTTGTAGCAAGCACAACATCAAATTGTTATTTAATTGTCAATTTATCTTCTATAATTATCTTCATTTGCTGTACCTTAGGAAAAATGTAAATTACTGGGATGGTAAATGATATTTGTTCATTTTTTTAGTTGTCTTTAAATTCATAGTAGTCTTTAACAATCTAAATTTGAAGTCTCAGTTTCTGTCTATTAGGACTTTAGGAATAAAGAACAGAAAGAATGATGTTGGGCGGAAACATCATTGTTATTTTATTTTTAAAAGTCTACATTGTATCATTTTATGTATAGAACTTTATTTTACTTGGAGTGTTAACATCTTGCCAAGTGCCTATAGAAAATATGTTTCTGACAGTCTCACTAAATTAAAATGCCACAAATCTTACATAATAATTTACAGCTTCAACTTGTCTGTGTTTCTGTCTGAAGAGAATAATGATAAAAATATATTTTGCAGTGTTCAGTATAACATGTGTAGCATTATTTATCTGGGATTTATTCATAGACAGGCATTTCTAGGGAGATGAATATATTTGACATTATAAGGTATGCCTGGCCCATTTTAACTGTGAGAAAAAAATCTTTTGTGGAAAAAAATAATGAAACAAGCTCTGTAAGCTTTCAGGATCCTCATGGAGAAAGATATTACATACATGCTCAGCATTATTACTATGTGTGCTTTGGTGTTATAACTGTATTGTCCTACGATCAAATTTATATTAGGGCTCTTACTTCCTGTCAAATCCAGTGGATTCATAATGATATGTTGGCACATAGAAACCACATAGAAACCAAAAATAATGAGAATACTTATTATTGTGATACTGTAACCCTTTGTGACCATGATGCTTGTCTGTGCTGACTTACTGTTAAGTATGTGGTTGTAGCGCCACAAATTTGAGTTTTTCCTTTTACTGGTGAGTTTTCATAATAAGTGAGGATTTACTTGGTTTTTAGAAAATTTAATTTAGTGTCCTAAAATTATATTCCTGTAATAGATATTCAGACTTTAAAAACTCATGTTTCTCTTGTCCCTGTATATTTTGGATTAAATACCCAGAGCTGCTAAGAGGCAAATGAGCTGGAGTAGAACTTCTGGTCAATATTTATTTAACCAAGTATTGATCTCTTAGCATATTATGAAGTGAAATGTTTGTGGAAGTATAAATGAATAAGAGTAACAATCTAGCCCTGAGTTCGAGTTTGAAAAAATAATCACAACAAAACACAAAAAAGAGCTAAATTCTATTCCAGGAAATACATACATATTACATATTACATAGACATCTTTCTAAGTCTATATTAAGTCAGTGTTTATACATATGCACATTCATATTTTCATCATTAATTTAATGCTGTTTGATTTATTTAAAAACTATGTTGATTTAGTAGTTTAGTTACCTGCATTTTTGCTACAGAACACAATTAACTGGGCATAATTCCCAAACACATGTTTTCTTCACTTGTCAATCCGAGGAAAGGATGTCATTGTAGAAGCAGCGTTGAAGGTATAAGCACAAATACAGGCTTTTCTTTGGCTATGTGAGAAATGCAATCCTGCGTGTAACTTAAATACTTGTAATTTCAAATCAGTTCTTCCCTGGTTCCTTATTATTCTTTTGTTACTTTTCAACCTATAGGATGGAGCTGGCCTTGAACTTGGTGTATTTGATCATTCAAGTGCAACCATCAAGTTGTCTGTAATATTTAAGAACTGAGACTTCATGGTATTATTTGTAGAATAACACCGCATAAACGTTTGGACTTTGGTTTCTTTGAAATACAGTGTTGGTTGCTCTATGAATAAAAACATAATTTCCATTCAGGAGACTTTTTGCCTGAAGCCTACAAGACAGATGCATCTGATTAAGTTTGTCGAAACTGGAAACTGGACTGGCCTGTTATTGTAATGTAGATGTTTTCTGGGTTGGGAGGATATTTTAGAAAGGCATGCAATAGGGTCTTTTTTTTTTTAAGAGACTGAGAGAACAGTTTTGCACAGAAGCTGTGTCTCAAACTGCTTCATCTTTGTACACTTTTATTTTCTAGTGGAACTTCTCCTTTAGCCTGTCTGAATGCAATGCTTCACACTAACACTCGAATAGGGGATGGAACATTCTTCAAAATCCCTGGAAAGTCAGGCCTCTATGCTCTCAAAGTAAGTTGGATTGTTCTGCATATTCTGTTTAAGTTATTACTATGTATCATGCATTTTTTTAGACTTGTGAAGGTAAACAAAATTAAATTTGCATAAGGAGTAGGAGAATGACCCCTATGCCTTTTAAATATTTTCAGATGTCTTAAAAATGATTTCATATTAAGAATAAACAATGACATTTTTCTTTAAGTAAAGCATATCTGTGGTTTTACTCCAACATATGGTAATGGAAAATAGTTGTGGCTTCCTTAAAATTCTTGATTCTTAGACATTTGCATGGAAGAGTGCCATAGATCATCAGCCAAGAGTTTAAGATGATCACAGTTGCCATAAACTGCTTGACTTAATAACCATCAGTTGATGTACAGGATTCACACCTGTGTGCTTTTCTCTTTCATAAAAATATGAAATTTTACTCTAAAGCCTTGAAAACTTGCTGATTTAAATCAAGTATTCCATTTTGTAACAAACAATGGTCCAGAGAAGTTTTACTAAGAAGGCGTATTTGTTATGTGGGAAGCATAAAGAATCTTAGAATAAATGCATCTTGTTTTAATGTAATTCCCATTCACATCTAAAATGGGAAATGTTATCTAACATGCAAAATTCTGGTGATGATCTACAAATGGTCTTTTAACTTGGAAGAAGTAGAATCAGCACATTGTTTCTTAAAATCAAAAAGAAGTTGCTGCTTTGATAAATGATGGGTTACATTTAAAATTGGTTAATTTCTTTTATGAAGTTGCTTTTGGTTTTTTAATGCTACTTGTTAAACCTGGCAAAGAAGAAAGGGTTATTAACTTCTAAGCATCAAGCTCTTGCCGTTGTTTTAGAAAATACCACAGGTGAATCAAAAGGACTTGTATTATTTCGGTAGCTTTTTGTGGCTACTTGATGTTTAATTTACTGATTAAAATTGTGAGTTACTAGGCCATTTCCTTACATAAGGAAGAATAGAATGCACCACTGGGAAAAAAAACGAACCACATATGCAAAATGGGGATTTTGTTTTTGCAGAGGAATCAGCAGTGACCATGTGCTTTTTTCAGTTTTCCGCCTACCGAAGGAGGGATTTTGCTTTGAAAAATAAATCACTATTAAAATTGCAAATCAGAAGTAACTGTGATAATATTTTATGACTGGAAGTATGTTGAATGTTCTTAGTTGCTAATCCGTCTCCATAAATCATTTTTTTAAAAAACAATTCAGAAAGAGGAGTCATCAGGCCCCGCTGATGGAACGTTGGCTTTAGGCTGTGAGTCTGAACTGGATGGCACAGAAATGGCAGAGGCCAGTGCCAATGGAGAAGGAAATGGAGGTCAGTGTGATGATTTCACAGCTCTAACTCTGCTTTCTTAAAACTTACTAGACTTCTGAAAATTCATTTAACTCCCTATCACTCTAGAGAGAATTTCTTTCCAAGTTTTTACCCCATACTTGGATATATAAACAGTTTTAATTCAAAAGATTTGTACTTAGGATAATCATAATTGTATGATTTTTTGTTTTATTTTTCTTTTGTTTTGAATAATATGAATTTCTCTGGACAATTTTCTTGAATATTCTAAGCATATTTCCTCTATAAGATGAGGGGGTTATAAGAGTATCTAGTGGTTTTATACCTGTGTGAGGACTGAGAATACTAGTGTTTTATTTCTGTTAATGCTGATTTTTCCTGTGATCACAAGTAGTTTTATAATAGCTTTTCCCTTGGTTTGTTATCGGTAAATTAAGCTTAGTGCTGATATTCCTCACCGTGAAACAAGGGTCTAAGTTATATTCTTGTGAAACACTTTTGAAAAGTGAGTTATGCTTTCCAAATTCTAAGGGAGTGTTTTCCACCTCTGAATTCTATCCATGCTAGTTCATTTTTATCTTTCTCAAGACATTTGCATTATGATTCTGTTGGTGTATTTAATTTCTGTACTGCAGAAAGATTTTGGCAAATCTTTACTCAACAAATGCTGCCGTGCTTTATCCTCTTTACACTCTGGTCCCTACAAGTCGACTCAAATGATTTGAAAGGAAGACTCATTAGAGTCCCTATTCTACTCCTGTAAGTCTGTCAATTGTCTTTAAACAAACAAGCATCAAAGAATCTTGCGGAAGTATCATAATTCAGTAATAGCTCCAAGTCACTCATTTACCAATGGTTGTAGTTCCTTTGTATTCTGAGTGGGTGCCCTGGCCCTTGGAACTGGGGTGCTTTCCCACAGGCCGGGTGAGATGGATTCTGCTTTAGCACCTATTTTTATTTTTTTTAATAAAGGACTTTTTTTAAAAAAAAAGATTTAGTTCTTTATTCATACAAGAACTGTGGTAGAGGCCAGAGGTGTGGGGTGGGGTTGAGAAGATTCACTAGAGTAGGGAGCAGAAGGGGCAGAGACAGGAGAGGTCTGCTGCGCTTTGTGGGTCACCTCCCTGGCCGGGGATCGAACTCGTGCTGCAGTGGCTGCCAGTAGCTTCACAGTGCTGAGATTTTGAATCCCTTGTGCCACCAGGGAGGCCCCTTAGCTCCTATCTGCTTTGCAACAGATAATGACTTATCACAAAAAACATAATTTTTTGCCTTAGTAAAAGCTTGAAGTTGACCGTAAGAACTTTTTTTTTAACCAACTTTCATTTACTCTGATGGTCTTATTACTGTACCTTTTGAAAGCTCAACTTCCCCCTGTTGTGGTTATGGTGAAAACTTCAGCAAGGTCTTGATTAGAGAGAGAACAAGGTAGAGATCCACCTTCACTTCTGGCTTTCTGAAAAAACATCCCATGCGTCAAAGTGAGCACTCAGAGGCGCTCTCCCAGCGTATGTATTGAGCTTCTGCAGTTCGCCAAGTATTGTTTACGTGGTTGCCGCTCCCATAGTGAAAACCAAGAAGAAACGGTCACTTTATATGGGGCTTATATTGGTAAATATTAAGTACAGAGTCAGATTTGGCTAGAGCTGGGGTTTTCCCAAAGGTGGATGATAAAGCAAGAGACAGGCATGGATGCATGGAGTCATTCATATCAGTCTCCAGGGCATCTCAGCAGATTGTGGAAGTGAGTGAGGACACAGGATTGTGTAAGGCATGATGTGAAGAGAGATCTTCTTGGACTGGAAAGGTTATCTAATTGGTTTCTAGATGAACTGAGTGAAGAATAGGTGTTACGAGAATGGGATGTATGGAACTGAGTTTGGAATAATTGAAATATGTACCTGCAATGAAAGGAAAACAGGAATCTATGTTCAAGGTTGTTGTGACTAAGTAGGCATTTGTGATTTTACCGGTGACTGGAATTCAGTCTTCTCTGCCTGGCCTCGTGTCCCAACCTGAAGCAAATGCTGCCTTTTGTTACTTGCACAAAGTTATAGAGTCTAGTATTGACCTTGACATGAAGATTCAAGACCTTTGTGTGTATATAATCACCAGACAATTATCATAGAACTAGCATTGAGAAGGTGTGACATTTTGCGACCGAAGGCTTTAAAAGATCACGGTAACTCCCTCAGGAGTTGGTAATAAATACAGTAAGAAGGAGTGGTTGGGAGTCTCATCCATTGACATGAGATAGAATGCTGGAGACTCCAAGAAGCAGGGGGAGAACAGATTCCCCTATCCTGTTTCAGGCTCAGTGGCGCATGATGTAAGGAAAGAAAAATAAAGGGCTACTAATTCCTGAAATGCTTCTGGGAGTAGAGTCCAGGACAGAGCCAGCTTCTGCTGATCAAGGTGCCCAGGGAGTGTTCAGAGAAAGGGTGGAGCTTTTGATAATGACTAATCCTGAATTCTAGAGGAAATAGTGGGAGGCCTTTAGTGGCTGGGAAGGGGTAGGGGTCAGGGTGAGAACACTTATCCAATAATTAAAGCAGGATAAGCAAAGCCCCCTAATTTGAAATGTCAGTAGATACTTTACAAAATAACATACCCACACATCTTCGCTAATGTGACCAAAACTACATTTCCTGGCCTTGCCTTTGAAGTTGCATTAGGGAAATTGCTCTGGAGAATCACTGAAAGGAAAGTAAATAGCTTATTTACTCGAGTATTCCTTGACTTGCCCACTTTTGCATCTTACGGCACACCACAATTACTTCTTGTAGGACAGCTATAATTCCTATACATGTAAAAACCATCTGCGTTGGTGCATAGACCATTACCTAGCCTAAGGACACATATTCAGTCATTAGGTATTAAAGTATTGAGTGCTGACAGTGTCTGCCTTTATTATCTGTGTATTCTTTAAACCTCACAACAGTCCTGCAAAATAGATTTCCTAGGCTTTGTTTTTAGTTTGTTTCAATTCTGATTTATTCTTTGTTAATTCTTTTTTTCATTTCATTTTATTATGATTATTTTTAGCCAACGAGGAAGCAAACTCAGAAAATGTAGGCCTCTTTCAGGTGCCAAGCCGAGGTAGATAAATAAGACACTAAGAATCTGACCACTGTGGTACTTTATCTGGAATCACAAAGGCTAATATGAGCCAGCACTCACTGATACACTCTGCCTTCCTACCTTCTGTCCAAGACTGTTCTGATTACAAACAAGAGCACGTGACAAAGGGAACCACTGGTTAATGCAAATAAGGTAATGGGGGATGCCACATGATTTTGAACAAATTGATGATAAATTCCATGAAACTGAACTGGTTCAGGTGATTTCTTACTTACACTTGTGTTTAACACTTATTTGAACCAGAAGTTGGAATGGCTATGATTTCCACACTTCCTACAGCTGTACAAATATACTTTGAAAATATGATCAGAGAGAGAAGGTGGTAATGTGTACTTGTGGGAGGAAGGGGGGAAGAGGAAGGGAAGGGGAGAGGCCCACCATCTGTTTTTTATCTTTATTCCCCTCCTCCTCTTCCATTTCTCCTTTGGGATGAAAAAGTGGGAAGTACCGAGGTGAATAACAACTATCAAATAGTAAGATACCTTTAAGACAACCCAAAGAATTAAACACTGCTACCATAGAGTTATTTCAAATTAACAAAGATTAATTGACATTTGTTGCCGCATTAAAAGGGATAAGCAAAGAAGTGTTTGAGAAGAAAACACTTAGAAAAACTGATAACAAGAAAGACATCTTAGCAGCTTGGTTCCCATCAGTGACACTTGAGTCCTTAAGTAAAGTTAAGATAATAAAAATCATGTTTTGGTCCTGTTCTTGGAATCAGTTGGCCAGCAAAACAGAGTCTTTCTAAGTGGGAGATGATTTGCCAAGGCTTTTTTTTCAAGTTCTACTGAAAAATTTTACAGAGTGGGAAAGTGGTATGATATTGATCATAGAATTTGCAGAACTGTAGTGATGCATTATGTTTCATTGACTCTTAAACAGTTTTTCAAATGAATAAGAATTTGACATATAAACTGAAGAAAGTAAACTTCAAATTTTATAGACTTAGCCCTAGAGATCGAAAAGTGATTTAGGTGAATCACTTGATATATCTGTGTTGACAACCCATGACCATTTATGCCAATATAAGTATAGATCTATGTCACCCAAAGAAAATATTTTGAATTTTATGGGCTATTTTAGTCAGAGATTTATGGGTATGTAGGTGTCTAAGTTGTTTTCTGAACATAATACATTGGTAGAGCGTGAGTTTGCTCACACATATTAAATTGACTTACAGTGTGGGGCTGACTGCAGAACCATACATATTTTATATACAAATGATACTGCCAGTAAACAGTCTTCACCCTCCTCAGCTTCTCTTTGTAAATTGTTATTAACAACAACAACAAAAAATTTTACTTTTTGTGTCCCTAATATAGTTCATGTTTAAAATCCTGGTGTTTTTGTTTGTCTTTAAAATTTTCTTTTTAATGAGTAAAATGGAGAATGTTCAGTTTTCATCCACAGAGATCAAAAAGTTTCTGCTTGTTATTAACCCATATGCCTCGCAGGGAGGAAGAAGCATGCTGGTGGGGGAATTAGTATCTAAAAGTCTCTATTTAGGGGAAAAAATTATAAAGAACAGCTATCCTAGGTTTTAGTCCTCAGATCCCAGGCTAAGTAATGATTCCAACATTCAAAGAATTTTATATGGTCCCTTTTCATTATTCTTTATAGCCGGTTTTATAAGTGGGTTTCTGATTGTATGATTCTTGGCAGAATTGTGTTAACTTAATGAAACATTTTTCAGCTCACTCTTTGTTTTCATTGGCTCAGAGACCACAATCGAAGGGTCTTTTTTTTTTTTTTTTTTAAGTGAAAAGTGTTTTAGGATGGCCTGAAAGTGGGCGGGTAGGGTCTCTTCTGAGACATCAATTACATACAGATGAGGAGCTCTGTGGAGAAGTGGGAAGTGTACCGATGAAGCTTTTGGCCCCCTCAGAGCAGTTGCACTGACAGCTCATCGGAGCCAGTTTTATACGAGGGTAGGGGAAAGAAAAATGAGGGCTCCCTGTGTTTGTGAACAGAATGTTTTGAGTTAGTTTTGAAGATGTTGCCAGCCCACTTAGGGTCTCTTTTCCCTTGATGTTGTTTTGTTGAGGGTTTTTCAGTAACTTCTGTGACTGTCCCACTGTGAGTTCATGTAGGATGGCGTGTGTCTCTTCATCTTTGTGCTCACAATCAATTTCCAGCAGACAGCTATTCCTAATAATCCGGCAGTGAGGGAAAGGAATTCTTCCTGTGACTATACCAGCTCCCTTCATTTTTTCAGGTTAAGCAAATTTGTCTTTTATCCAGGGTTCACATGTTCATTGTTAGCTTTGGGAACTCATAGAGACATGTGCTCTATGCTGGTGGCCCAGAGAAACTTAAGGCTGTGAAAATTATGTTGTTTTAGTTACACATGGAAGAAAATTCAGAAGAAAGACAATCCTATTCAGTCAGAAATGACCACTGGCAGATGTAAAACTTCCTCTGCCCACGCTCATCTTCCCTTCTTTCATCCCAGTCTATAACTTTCACAGTTCAAAGAAGTATGCGGAACTTTAAAATAAGTTCGTGCAACACCAGATCCCTCCTTTTGTCAGAATTTTTTCTTGAACCAATTGATTCAGCTAGACATTTTTCTAACAGTACATGTCTAAAGGAACCGGACTCTCACACTGGCCTTTATATATATTTATTTCATGTTTTTGATAAACTTTATAGCCAAACATTTTTCTGTATGCTGAAATCTTTTGTGCTAAAAAATGGTATCATTTTTTTATTGAGTTAACTGGTTTATAACATATGACTTTGGACTACAAATTCACACCTCTTCAAATGTACATCACCACATATGGAATCCTCTTCCCCACCCTTACTCTGCCCTTCTGCTTACCACAGTTCTGCAGTCAGACTCCTAGGGCTTGTTCTGGTGTAGTTTTATCAGTTCCTTTGCTTTGTTCCTCTGTATTCCATGCATGAATGAAATAATCAAGGATTTGTCTTTCTCCTTCTGACTTATTTCACTTAGCATAATCCTCTCTAATTCCATCCAAGTTGTCACAAATGACAAAATATCATCTTTTTTTTTATATAATTGAGTAATGGCTGGTTCATCTGGAAGATCTATTTTTAATATTGTGAGAAACCTCCCTACTGTTTTACATGGGGCCTGTACCAGCCTCCTTTCCCACCAACAGTGTACAAATGTTCCCTTTCCTCCACACTCTTGCCAATACTTGCGTTTCTGGTCTTTTGATATAGGCCATTCTCACAGGTGTGAAGTGGTATCTCTTTGTTTCATGAACTATCATTAAAATGAAAAGACACCTGCTGAGTAAAACTATTTGCACATCTGACATGGGGCTAACATCTCAGCTCTAGAAAGAGCTCATAGAACTCAACAAAAAGAAAACAACCCAATAAAAATGGACAGAAGAACTAAAAGTACACTTCCCCAAAGAAGATAATCAGATGGCTAACAGCGACATGAAAAAAACCTTTTGTGCTCTTAATTGCATGGATTCTCTTTTTTTGCACCCAATGATGATGAACGATTGGGCACCAGCTAGACACATTCCCCTGCATCTTCACTTTTCCAAGTGACTTATCCCACTCTTGCAAACATTAGCATCTGAATGATGCTATTTAATAGTTTTTAACCCACTGGGGACCTGTTTCTTGTTTTCTCTTGAACTGTGATCTTTGTTCTTATGAAAATGGACTCTGTTCAATTTTAACAGACCAGAGTCATGGAAGAAAATCAAAATTTCTTTTTAAAGCACAGATAAAGTGACCCATTTAAGTGTACTTTTCCTGTTTTCTTATGCTATGGGAGAAATATGTCATAACGATTGCAAAATGTATGGTCTCATAATAATAAGAACAAATTTCCTCTCAAAACCAAAATTAAAGGTACTTCCCTAATATTCAACTAGCCACATTTCTATTTGATTACTATGCTTTGTGATTAGAATGTAGGAACAGAGTACCAGTGGACTAAAAAAAAACAAGTACATTTTTCATTGATGCCAGATAACCTGTTCTCTTTTTTTCCCTTTAAAATGACGGTGTATCATCATTTCTCAAATAACCACCTACATACTTTAAGTAATTCCATATACTGTATATTTAATTGATCATTTCTACGTTGATGTATAATGTAGAATAAGTAGCGATGCCCTTGTGTGAAATACTTAACTCCACCTGGGCCAACCATTTAATGATCTTCCTCTTGCTGACTTCGATTTCTCATTTCTTAAGTCATTTATTTCTATGTGCATGTCTCAGGAATCTGATGCAGTGTGGAAGATCACATGTACTGCCTCTGTATAAAAGACAGAGCTTCTAATGGGTGTCCCTTACACAAGCAACTTTGCTGTTAGTCTCTGCAGTACCAAGAGAGGAAGCTGTAGAGGTTCTGTGGTAGGAAGGGCTAGTTGGCTAAAGGCTTGTGCCTATGGAATATGTTTTCCCTATGAAATACTCTTATTCCAGCTGACTTTCACTTTTCCCATCTGAGTTTGAAGGGATATTTTTAGGCATATTCAGAGTTATTAGTGCAGCTGAGTTGCCCTGGTGGTAAGTTGAGGTTTTGTGGGAGGAGTGCCTATGTCTTCATTGTGTACAGCATTTCTTATAGTCACCTATAGAGCTTCTGTACCCTGTCCAGTGCAAACCAAAGTGTTTGTGAGCTCTCCATGGACACTGCAATGGAATTATAGTATATCCCATTCTCTGCTGTCCAGTGAAAATTGTTTGCAGCACATCACCAAAGTTTTTAAAGTATCTGGCATGACTATATCTTACAGAAACATGTTACTACCTATATATATTGCTGGTACAGTTGTTCTCTGATTCCTTATTCCTTTTGACTGCCTTGGCCTTTTTTTTCTCTATACGCTTCTAAATTAGAAGAGGGCTTTATTGGACTAGTGAGGTAGGCTATAATATATACTGAAAATTTCAGTTTTCTTAGGTCTAGTTAATTATGATGATATATTCTAAATATTATCTGGTATCAGTACTAAAAATGTCCAGATATATTCTCCCTTGAAAATTTCCCAGGGGAAAATTATTTTAATTGCTTTATTGCTAGTGTTCTCCATTGAATTTACTGGCCTTTCTTGGCATCTCATACCCTTTGAATGTTTTATTTTAATACAACTTGGGAACTTGTCTGAATCCAATATTTAGACCTCTCAGAACAAGGACTGCTTTGAGAAAGTTCTCCTTAGTCTTGATCCAAAAAGAACTATGGAATTATTAAGTAGAGTTTCTCTGAATTAAGTAGAGTTCAGGGAAGATTCAGTTGTGGGAAGTGAGTTTCTCTTGTTATCCTTTAGAAATCTTTGAAAGTTTTAGGAATGTATTTCCAGAGAATCTGATAATGCATAATTTCAAATGTAGGTAATGCAATCCAGTCATTATCTTTGTTGTCTCTTTGCCATTTGGTGATACCTTTCAATTATCTACTTGTTTATTTAAAAAAAAAAAAAAACTTTTTTTTTTTTTTTAAGCACTAACAGTTTAGTTATCACTACTAGAACTTGTTAGGTTTGGTTTTCTTCAGGTAGAACTAATAGTTCTGTATTAGTGTTCCTCGAAAAAGTGTACTTAAAAACAATCCTATGTTTTCAAAGTTATTTCTTGGGTATTCTTCACTGTTTCTACCCTGAATTTTATGTAGTGTTCACATGAATGTGCTCAATAAACATTTTGTGATCCATTGATTGATGGTAAATAATTAAGCTCCTTCTAAGACTCAACTTCTAAAACATGATTGAACAGTAGTACCCCTAATAAACCCTATTCTCTTTGAGTTATTATTTTTTTATTTATAGAAATTGTATGAGTTCTATTGTGTATCCCAGGACAATTTGTACAGAAAACTGGTAGGATATGAAAACATGCAGGGTGATTGTTCAAAAAGTGGGATGGGTGTGGTTGGAGAGCGAACTCACAGAAATGGAATTGATCAGAAAGATGCTGTCCTCTGAGTCCCGATCCCAGCCCTTCAGCGCTAGCCAGCTGCCATGGCCTGCTCCTCTCTGGGTGCTGTAGTGGGACACATAGCAGTGGGGAGCGGCCCCATCCTGCTGCGGTGACTGCAGAAAGCCTGCATCCTGGGCTGTGTTGTGGCTCTGTCCCCACAGCTACTGTCACTTGAAGTAAGCACTGGAATTCCTAATATGGACTTTTAAATTATATTTATTTTTATTTCACTATGCAAAACCACCAAACTGTGACTTCCTTCCTAAAATAAAGCAATGAATAAGGAGAACAGAGGAAAATTCATCTCCATTTAGTGGCAGGCCATACGGCTTCCCACTGGCTTGCATTGGACATTTGTGGTTTGGTTTTCATATCTCCCCTAATCGACTTTAAGATGATTTAAAAAAAATATAGTAATGTCTCTATTTTCAAAGGAACAATTAACCTCTTATAAGTATTTTTCCATAATGAAAACATCATGCTTTGCTGACTTCCCCTTCCATAGATTCTTATTAAAACAGCAGTTCAAATGTTAGGTTTCAAAATACTTTAGATGAATTTCATGTAAATCCAACTCTAAAGTTTAATAAAAACTTATAGATTAACTGCTCTGAGCCTGTCTGTGCACCTAAGAGGTCCCCAAGTAGCTGCATGCATGGGGAGTTAGGCGCACACATATACCAGCACAGAGGGAGATGTTATGAGCTCAACCACTTAGTTTCAAGGAAACATTAGCAGAAGGATTTTGTCTACCTTTGTTGATGAGCATCAAGAAAGCTTTCGTAGATGTTGTTTGCATTTGGTCTGCCAAGGTGAGTGTGCCACACAAATTGATGGAGAAGAGTATTTGGGTAAGGGGCAGTCAAAGCAAGGGCAAAAAATAGCAAGAAAGCACCAGAATGTCTTGATTGGCTTGATCAGAGAGGACAGGAGTCAGGGAGGCAGTCAAAATTTAAGTGGAGAAATAGAGGCAAGGTCAAGGTTGCATTCTGATGTCTCCATTCTTTGTGTGAAACGTCAAGACTTCTTGTACCACTGTCTGTGGATTAGTGAGTAGACTAGGGGTTGGGGAGAATAGTCCCTATACTTGTCTAGAGCATTTCACTGGCTCTAGCCCGTATCTTCTAGTTCTATCACATGTCAGGTTGAACGGTGGATAGAACAACAGAAGAGAGGAGGGCAGCTGGGGAGACTGAAAAGAGGCTGAAATCTAGTCTTGCCAGAACATAGTCATCAGTTTCTCTAGCCTTCAAGACTATCTCATGATTACCTACAGTCACCCATCTCTCTTTACTCCCAAGGCTTCTAAATAGAATATTTTGGAAAAGGGTTTCATTGATCCAGGTGTGAGTAAGAATCGTGGTGGATGAGCAGTAGATATTGAGAACTCCATGAACTGAGTGAGTAACACTAGCAGATTCACTTTTAACTCCGTTTTTGGTTTGCCTGGTTTGGCCAGGGAGGCAAAATGTAGATAGAAATAGTATTTTTATAGCTTTTAGAAATGTTTCCTCATCTTCAGTTTGGCCATTTACGAAAGGTCAGGCAGTCTTGTGGGTTTCGAGGTATAAAATTCTGGCATTCAGTTTGTGATGTTGCCAGTGCAGAGGGGTAAAAAAAGCTCCTACTCTATTGTGACTGCCAGAACGATATAATTTTCTAAGCTGCATGTCAGTGTTTGATATTTATTGGATAAAACATCTGTCCTGATTCTTCAGTTTCTTGGCTTCTGTTGTAATTTCACATGCCGAGATTTCCCTCTATCCTTACTTTAACAGTTTTTCTTTGGCTTGTATTTTAGAGGCCAGACTCAGTCCCTTAGATAAATATCCAGGCAACATTTTTAATGATTCTTGTACTATTTTTTTGGTCACATGTTATTAAGAAAGCCTCAAGAAGAAGAAAAATAAATCCTAGGTGTTCTGTCAGAATATGGATTTACATGAACTGTGCACTCCAAATAGTCTGTATGTCAGTTTACTCACCTTATACATAGCAGAATGAGAAAAATCACTCTATGCCCATGTTAAGGATCTATAATTATCAATACTGCTTATCTACATACACACACACACACACACACACATCACACATTCTCTCTCTATTTGGAGTCTCTGGATGCATCACATGGATTCCCATCCTGTTTTTTTTTTTTTTTTCCCTTAACTTTTTTTTGCTTAACACTAAGGGTTTTTAAGTTTTTTATAAAGATTTATTTATTTATGCATACTAGAACTGGAGTACAGGCCAGAGGCATGGGAGGTGAGAGGATTCACCAGAACAGAGTGGGGAGCAGAACAGGCAGATCAACTGAAACACACTGCTGAGGGGAGCAGCAGGCGAGACAGGAGAGGTCTGCTGTACATGTGGGTCACCTCCCTGGCCGGGGATTGAAAACGTGCTGCAGTGGCTGTGGGTGCTTCATAGTGCTGTAACTTACCCTCTTTTGCACCACTAGGGAGGCCCACTTTTTGTTTTTAAACCAACTTACAGATATGATTTCTTATTATATTTACTTTCTTTAGGGCATTATAATTATTTTATTAGAAATAAGTAATTAGGTAAAGATGGATTGCCTCAGACATAGGATCAAGGTCCAGAGTGAGGAGCAGGGGATCAGCAAAGTGTTCTCCTGTTATTTCATTTGGGTCTGGGATGGAAGATAAGGCAAAGCAAAGGAGACTTGGGTTAAAGGGAAATGAATCATCTTGAGAAAAAAAGAAGCTTCCTAGTATTCGTTAGCGCCATTTGCACTTTTTCCCATTCGAAGTTCCGGACTCTACATTGAACAGACTCTCTCTTTTGGAGAGACCATACACACACACACGTGAGTCACCGTGAACGTAGTACAGTGATGAATTTAAACTGAATAATGCAGGAGAGACACAGCCACTGACAGAGGGGTCATGAAGTCATGAGTTAGAGATGCAGGCTGCTCACAAGGACACTGGACCGTGTGCTGCTTGTTACAGCTGTCAGATGCTACAAGGAATCGCAGCCTTTGTGTAGTCGCAGATTTAGCATTTTTATTTGATCATGTTGTATTGAAGTTTACTTTGTGAAGACTCATGAATAAAATAATTTTCTAAGCAAATTGGTGAGTATTTTTAGTTACCTAGTATGTAGAAGCATTGTCATGTGTTCCATAAGTTCCTTAAATTCTATTTGGTTCTGTTTTGTGGTTAGCTAATTAGTAAGTTTACATTTTCCTAAGTGGAAAAGTTACTCTAAAAATAGGAAAGCATAAAGCATTTACCAATGCACACTTTTCTTCTGACTGGGCTTGTAAGATATCCATTCATATCTCTCCAGTTGGAATCATAGCCTATGGCTATTTTCTTCTATTCTCTCCAGTTTGTTAGACTTTATAGAGACTCCAGAACATTGAAAAAAAGACCTTCTATGCTATGCAATCAGTATAAAAATAATTTTTTCCTTGAGAATGTAAACTGATGATTACTTCTAATAATTCTTGATAAGTTAGCTTTAACAAAGTGTTAACAAATTACTCTGGTAACTGAAAGGAGAAGAGCTATAAACTATGTAATTCATATTATAAAATGTTTCTTACCAAGCATATTTAAGGGAAAAAGATCACTGTGTAAAAAACAGTCCTGTGATCTCTAATTCAAGAACTCTCACTCAGTGGACAAATGCTTTTGCTACGTAAACCATTGTATTCCCTGGGTCAGTCACTCTCACCCATCATTCTCAATTTTTCCATGTTAGGAGAAAAATATCTTGTTTTCCCTGACCTCATTAACTCCAACATGATGTGACTAAATCAAGCTTCTTTAGGCATTGGCCCTTATGCAACAGTTCTTGGCTTACAGAACAAGTATTTTAAGTGGAAAATGATGGGCATGGCCTTGGTTCCAGCTCAGTTGTGCATTGACTGTGTAACAATGGCAAGTGACTGCACTGCTGGAGCTCTCGTTTTCTCTCTCCAGTATGGAGATAATTCCTTTCCACCTTGAAGGACGCCAAAAGGATGCGCTGGAATTGTACGTGTCAAGTGTCTGGCATTAATTACTGCCGATTATTCTATCTTCCATCACTTTTTCATTTTGGCTTCCTGATTACTTTCTGTATTAAAACAAAACTTGATCAACTCTTTTTTCCTAACATTCTCTTTCCTGAACTGCATTTCTGTTGTCGACCATCTGTGTTTGAGTCTATCTAAAGCAGCTGAGTCTCTGCTCCTTGCATGTGCCCATGCTTCCATTTTTGACTAGTGTAGTTTTCACTCTTCCTCCTTCCTTTCAAACTCAGGTCAGAATCCTCCCAAGTTACTGTTCGTTGCAACATTTTCTTGGATTTGTGTAACCCTGGTGCCCTTAAAAAATCGTATTTGGAGTCTGACAGTATGTTCTGATGTTTTTGTCTTCTATCTAACTCCTCTTGCCTGCTGTCTTAGACATATGCCTCCATTCTAGCTCTACTCACAGAGATCCCTTGTTTTGACTTTCCCAGTAACTCCCTCTGTCCTAGTGTGCACAGGAAGGGCCTGCACCTGTATTCTGCCACACACACCACGTAAGTCCTGGTGTCTCAGGTGGAATGTCTGAGGAGGATAGAGGCAGCATTCAGATGCCGGGAGCACCAAGTGAGCGTGAGCGAATTGCTCATCCGTGTCAGCAAGGCATTGTTCATTCTAGAAAGTAGACATTTTGAAGAAAAGGTCTTCTGTAGAATAGGCAAGAGGAAATTCTGACTCTGGTCAAAACGGGCAAATTAAATTGTAATCTGCAGAGGACACGATTTCTGTGAAAAAAATTGTCTCAGTTGACAGCCGGCATCTTGAATTTCATCTTTTCCTTTTCCTTGCAATGTGACTTGATCCATAACAGAAGATAAATATGCATCACTAGATTCTATAGAGGGAGGACTGTTAAAGAAAATAATCAAGGTACCTTTGGTATTGGTAGATTTAAACTAATTTCATTAATTTAGATATCTTCAGAATACTATGCATTATCCAATGTCTGTATTCAGATTCTGAAAGTGTCTACTGCCTCTCAATTTTGAGGCAGATCTTGTGTTATTTTTTTATGTCTATACATTTTCCCCATGACTTAGAGATTGTCATCAGTTAATGGATGAGGAAATGGATGCTTACGGAGGTTAAATGTAACCGTGGTCACAGTTATTAAATGATCTCTTCAAATCTCGGTAGTCTTTTTTACTGTGCTATTTTGCTTCATTTTAGGTATCCATTTTCACTTGGAGAAAAGCTCCAAGTGAGTTAATTACAGTGGATATAAAAAAGGAATTCAAATTAGTAATATCATTATCTCTCTCTGATTCTAGTTTGTGCAAAGCAGGTAACTGATGAAGCATCTTCTACTCGAGATTCAAGCCTTACTAACACAGCAGTGCAAAGCAAATTAGTGTCTTCCTTTCAGCAACACACCAAAAAGGCTCTTAAACAGGTAAGACAGCTAACATTTGTTCTTTGTTTTCCAGTTCTGCCTATAGAAGGTGATGGATGTTCTGTGGCTCTAGTAAAATAGGTAAGAACATAGCAATCAGAAATAGTAGAAATATCCTGAGTGCAACCACTTCCCTGAAATCAAAAACACTGATTTTAATCTGTGCTAAGTACCAGGAGAGAGATGGCTGAGAACTTGATATGAACTAGAAGAGGAAAAATGTCCTTGGAACCATATAAAAACTTCTGTTAAGATTTGTGTACATGATTTATCGCAAACATGCTGCATTAATAAATACATTGCATATTTGGGAAATAATGTGTTTATTATGTTCTCATGTTTATCTGATAGTTGACCTAAAATAATGGATGCATTTTTCTCATTATGGAGCTATATTAAGTTACAAATTAGGAAATCAGTAATTGTGGCTTACTTCTATATGTAGAATATCCATCAGTGAGTGTTGTTTGGTGTTGAGTGGAGGTTAACTTTGCAGTATCATCTCCACATTACATCAGTAGTTGTGTCCTCTGTGTCTGCGCCCTGAGGGGTATGTGTGTGTTGTGGGAGCAGGGAGTCATAAGTTACAAGGTTTCATACGCACACACACACACACACACAGAAATATATATGTGTAGATATAATATATAATATATTCTGTGACCTTTCATATACAAATATAACTTATAGAACATATGTGTGTTATATAATTATAAGATTCCCCTCTGAGTTATGATACACCCAGGTTTGCATCATTGCTATTCACTGTGTGACTCCGAATAAGCCACTTTTCTTCCATGAATCTCAATTTTCTTCTCTGGAAAATAATAGTACCTTTCACATGGGAGTGATCTGAGAATAAGCATGTAGTAGAGTGAGTGAGTGGCTCATAATAATGCTCAGTAAATGTTACCTACTGCTGCTACACTGACAAATTCTGAACTGTGTAGGGAAAAATGGAAGAGATCATCATGGTTCAATGGGGACAGTGCAGGGTGATAATACTAATGTCAGGAGTGGAAAACTCCCATATTTAGTCCGAAATCCTGGCTTGCCCTTGTCTAGCAGCATTCCTCTTACATTTTTTATTTTGATCTTTCTCCGACAGACCCCAGCAATCCCGCTCTTTGCTAACCTTTATCAAGTCTAGGAATGGAGGTAATATTCTAGTGATATATTTATAACTATACAGGAAAACTATGCTTTTTGAGTAAAGTTTAAATTGCTTTAAAAGCCCAACCAACCTATAAAGCTTCTGGGAGATTCACACCAGTTTCCTAGCTTGGAACAACTCCATCAACTTCTCTTTACATCCAAGAAGAAATGATAGGAAAGAAATGTAACTTTTTTTTTTTTTTACCGATTTATAGTACTTTTCTGCATTCATTTTTGAAATTGCAGTATTCCCATTCATCGTCATTTTATTTAAGGTAACAATCACATTTCATCCTACATCGGTCAAATAATCTTTGGTGAATTTCCTATTTATGTTACTGCTCTTGCGAAATGTTTCAGACGCCAAGAACAAAATTGAATTCAGTACTGAGATCTCTTTTTAATTGTTGAAATAAAGGTTGGATAATGATATGGAAGCTGGGAAAAGGCTTATTCAGGTGGCAAATAGGATGCAGGTAATAAAATACTAATCAGCCTAGAACAAAAGATACAAAACTGGATACTGGTAGTTGTAGCATTTAAGAATCACAGATGGACTCATAAATGAAACTCATACTTCTGAAGAGCAGTGATTTAGAAAACGAGTACACCAGAAAATCTTCCTGTAAATGAATGTAAAGATAAAGACTCAAGTCTCTTTACTGACATGTCTCATTATTTTTTACTTTCTTCATTTTGATCTCATGGCGTTTGAACATTTTTTACAATTGGCTAGAATATTACACAACTTTGAGTTAGTTGATTGTTTAATTTTGTTTTGTTGTACAGCATGGCTCATGGCAAGTACCATTTGCTTGCTTTAGGAACTAAGCTTTGTTAAAAAGCCTGTCCCTGTAAGCTTCTTAATGGCTCAAAAGAGAGATGTGTTCATTTCTTAACTTCCTATTGTGTAATCTAGTAACAAATTAGTTACCGAGTGAGTATAGCATAATAAATACCAATATAAGATAATGTTTGATTAATAGTAAAATTCATATTGGAAATACATTTAGAAGAAAAGCTGTTCTTGCAGAATTTTACCCAGATTCCCTGTAATTGCTGAATTTCTTAAGACAGCATTTCAAAAATTGACTGAACATGCAGGATTTTAAATTGTAGCAGCTTCAGCAAATTTGCAGGTTTCTTTTCTTTTGGATAGTTTGAATGACTATAACTATGTGGAATTCTAAGTGCATTATATACATATGTGTGTGCGTTCTGTGTTTGTTAATGCATTATACACACACGCACAAACACATAATCTTATGAACTTAAGGTCAGCTGAATGATCCCAGTAATTACATTAGTTGACATTTACTTTTCTGAATTCTACATATCTGCTCTGATTTTACATGTGCTATGCCATTTAACTATAATACAAATTATTTAACATATATGCCAGTTACCCTATTTTTCAAATAAAGAAACTATGATATTTGCCCAAGATCACCCAACAAATAAATTTTTGAGAGAATTTTTGAAACCATAATCATAGTTTTAGATGCTCTTCTCTTAACTAAAACTGCCTTTCAGTATATGGTATGTTGATAGACAAGTTTTTGACATTATCCAGGGAAATTTATATTCTTAAGTATTTGTATAAAGGAAAGGGATAGAATATATTAATAAGAATATTATTTCTGAACAGAGACTGCTTATATTCAATACCAACTCATATTAAAGGCAGGTACTTAAAAATATTTGCTCTTAACCATATTTCTAGAAATATATCCTGAATCAATAGGGTCTTAGAAGTTCAACTATATATTGGCCAGTGTAGAGTCTTGGAAACAAGTACATTAAAACAACAGCAACAACAACAACAAAACCAAAGCTCAAAAGCTTTACAAGCATAAACAAAGTAAAAAAAATAATAATTTGCAACAGATCTCCATGTAAAATATACCAGGTATAATTTCCCAGATCTGAAGCTCCTGTTCTCCACTCTCTTGCCCAGCTTAAAAACAGTGCCATAAAGAGTATGTTCTTTTGCTTCTAAGTGCTGCGGATTACAGTGCAATTATAGACTGGACAATAATACAGAAGGTATAATACCCCATGGCTATTGATGTAGAATATTTACATTGTCCCAAAATATTTGGGTCCTTTTTACTTTTTGATCATCAGAGAGATCCTTGACATCATATGTGGGTGTAATTGCATGAATAATAAGTTGTTATTTCAGTAGGCTATTTTTTTCTGAATATGCTTATTCAGAAGTCTCTGGAGAGCAGCAGATTGCTGATTATTACCCTGTTCCCAGCTTCTTTCTGGCTTATTATTTTAGTTGTGATAATCCTAAAAAAATGGAATGATTAGATTTTGAATTTTAAAGAGGAATAAGAAAGAATAAATTGTGGAAGTTTTTAAATAACAGAATTGAATGATAAAAGGAGGAGGAATTCTATTATGTTGGGAGGTAACATGAAGAAGAATAAACCTTTCCCTGTTGTTCCTGTTGATTTATCTCACACCATTATTTATTTACAGTGGTAGAATTGATTCATAAAGTCTTCATATCAGAAAGCATATAGATTGTTGATGTTTTGCTTTCGTTTTGTGTGTTTGACCAACACTGTGACATTCCAAAGGTTATGTTGCATGGTGGTGGTTTCAGAACATGGGCATTGACATTTATCACACCGCCAGCAAGGCAGGTGGCTGCTGCCTGATGTGGCCAGTGGTGTGACATGTGTGCACTGCTAATTATCTTAGCATTCCCAGCATGTGATGTTTTCATATTTTTCAGCCATAGACTTACACTACACTCAGTGCAGTAAGTTACATTGTTGGTTTTCTTGCAGTGAAATAAAGCATGCCTTCCGTGCCCTATGCAAATTTTAAGTTAACACGAAAGTTTATGATTTCAGGTTTTATTTTTTTCAGGAAGAATTTTGGAATTCTGACCAACTTTGTATTTAACAAATAAAATATTTATTTATTTTTGGTTTTCTTTTTACAAAGGCAGTATCATTATATGTTTCCTGAGAGAAGTGTGTTCAGTTAGCATCTTTTGCTTTCTTTTTTTTTTTTCCTTTAAAGACTTTATTTGTGCATATAAGAGCTGGGGTACAGGCCAGAGATGCGGGAGGTCAGAGCAGAGTTGAGAGCAGAACAGGCAGATCCACTGAAATACACTGTTGAGGAGAGCAGTGGGTGAGGCAGGAGAGGTCTGCTGCACCATGTGGGTGGGTCCCTTCCTGGCCAGGGATCAAACTCATGCTGCAGTGACTGCTAAAGCCCTACAGTGCGGTGCTTGAGCCCTTGTGCCACCAGGGAGGAGG
This sequence comes from Galemys pyrenaicus, assembly GCA_019455555.1. Lineage (NCBI taxonomy): Eukaryota > Metazoa > Chordata > Mammalia > Eulipotyphla > Talpidae > Galemys > Galemys pyrenaicus. The sequence goes on along the minus strand of JAGFMF010011464.1, from coordinate 8,506,046 downwards.
CCCTTGCTTTCTTTTTCTTAAGGCCAGAATTATAATTGACATATGAGATGGTGTTTACTTTTTCTAGATTTACTCGACTCCTTTATGTTTATTTTCTTTCAAAAATTAATTATTTCCAAGTTTAAGCCTATGCATTTCTTCCATACCAAATAGTACCTGGAGCTGTTAAAGTTGATAACTTCCATGTACTCTGTATTTTTGGCATGAGGACATTATATATGAAGGCTGCTTGAAAGTACAATCCTTTATAATAGACTGAATTTATACTTACCATCTGCTTGTTTATTTAGGTTTTGATATTGCTTCTTTCTTCACTTGAAATTACTGGATTTGAAGTTGTCCAGTAAGGTATTCCAATTAGCATTCCAGAGTATAGCTACGACAAGTAGTTAGAGGTGTCTCATTATCATCCCTCTAAGATGAATTTAGATTAAAATAACTTGTTATATAATATCAGTGTCAAAATAAAACCATGTTATAGCTTGATCAACAGGGACACAACTAGCTAATTAAGACCTTTAATGAAAATTAGAAAAAAGAAAAAACAAAACAAAACCAAAAAACACCCTCCCACTAAAGTTGTAACCTCCTTTGGGGGACCCTTGTGCCCTTGTGCAGAACAAACTTTCATAACCTTCTAAAGTAGCCCTCCAAGTCCTACTTTCTTAATTTATTAAGTGGATTTATATTTTCCAGGCTGTGGCATATACAAGCTTAGATGTTTATGAATTAAATCACATCACTATTTGTAATAGAATACAGGAAGTAAGCATAAGCAGTTGTAAAGAGAGGTGCCAGACATAGCCTCAAAGGACTCTTTTAAAGAAGGTCAGATGGCCCGTTGACTGCCCTCCAACAGCCTAGATAAAAAATGGCTGTGTGAATTTTCTAGTTAAAACATCTTACCAATACTGTCATCTGTTTTACAGGAACAGTTACCGCCAGAATTTGCCCAACATTACTCAGCTAGCTACGTCTTTCTCTAACTCTGCATCCTCCCCCTCAATTATGCCACCACATAGCCACTGAGATGGCTCTGGGCAACATCGTTCCTCTCAAGGGCAGCACCTGGGAAGCTTCCCTGGGAGTAGTCAGACTCATTTATTTGGAGAGGTGATGAGTAGTGGGGTGGTGTTCAGCAGATATCAGAGAGTTGTGTCCTCACTCTGAATCTGACTCCATCTTATTTATTTTGTCTGGCACACTATTGAAAAACACAAATACGCATCCAAAGTCCAGATGTGGTGTTTCTCTTGAGTTGTTACTGCCCTCTCCAGTGAGGTGTGTGGTTTCCCACTGACTTCGGCCTCCCCCTCTGTCACTGTCTGACTCTAGCCAGCAAGTTCCAAAAAACATTGCACATTTTCAAGGATCATGAAAAAGAAACACGGCATTGTTGGAGTGGTTGATGTGTACATAGTTGCAGAAATAGAATTGCGTAACCAACCCAACAAACAAACTGTGGAGAGCTGGCTCCTTACTTGGAAGACGCATGCCCTACAGCCAGAGACCAGGGATCCCTGTAAGGCAGATTGAGTAAGATCTGCTCTATTCACATAAATGCCAGAGTGGTCGTGTTTGGAACCAGCCGAGACTGTCCTAAGCATCTCATTTGAGACACCTCTGCTTCCCCTTTTCCCTTCCACATTCTGATCTGCTTGAAAGGGTGTCCCCAGTGTTCTGAATCCTACTTACTAGAAAGTTAATTAGAATCTTCATGGTAGCCTAAGATTATATCCTGCCATGACTATGGATCTTGTAAATCCAATCAAGATGCCCTTTCAGTTAACAGCTCTGACTCTCAGAATTTCCCTACTAGCCTGTCTTTACTATAGTAACTATCATCATAGTAAATAAACACCTCCCAAGTTTGCTTATTTACCCCTAAAACATGTTATTTTGAGTCAACTACCTTGTTTTTTTTTTTTTTTTTGCCAGAAGCAAAATTGCTTTAATACACTTAAAACAATCATTTCTCACACTATGGGCAAAATTTTGGTCACCTATAGGCATAAATATTGCATTTTAGTATCTCGGAAAATATTGTATTACTGTTGTTCAGCTTTTTTGAAGTAGGAGATACATATTAGCAAAAGTTCATTGAGATGGATTCTGTATTAACATTCCTTTATACCTTCCCTGACTACATCTTAACTCTTTAAAATTAAAAATAGCTTTATTTTTGTCATCATAATTATTACTGCTGTTGTTATTATTATTTCTGTCATGCCTATTTTGTCCAGTTACTTATTTTTCTGTGTACAGTCCTCTCAACTCTAAAAATGGAGGACAGGACCTCCCTCGTGGCACAAGGGTTTAAGTCTCTGCACTGTGAAGCTCTCTGCAGCCACTGCAGCATGAGTTCGATCCCTGGCCAGGAAGGGGACCCACATGGCGCAGCAGACCTCTCCTGCCTCGCCTGCTGCTCCCCTCAGCAATGTGTTTCAGTTCATCTGCCTGTTCTGCTCCCCACACTGTCTCTGGTGAATCCTCTCTCCCTCTCCCACCCCTGCATCCCTAGCCTACAGCTTAACTCTTGAATGCAATAAGTAAATAAATCTTAAAAAAAAATGGAGGAATTTTTTGGTCACTAATTTTTTTACTACAGATCAGATAAATAGGCATGCAATGTTTGATACATGATTCCAGCTACTAGGTAATTGTTACGTCTCATTTTTCTTAACCAACATTTTCTAAAGTACATCTCCCTACACGAAGATAAAATTATTTTAAAATGCCCACTTGGTTGTCATGGGATGTATCAAGGGAAATCTATGACGTGTGGACTCCTCCATTTCATAGAACACATGCTCTCATTACGTATTATTGACAACAAGCTAAGGATAAGGAGGATGACATCGAACTCATCTTTGCATCTTCTGGCCCTCCACCATGTCTGGTACTTTATAGTTGAAGGGAAAATTTCTTACTCCTAGCCACAAGTATCATTTGTAATAGAAATTTCAAGTTATTCACTTTCCCACCTGGTTTTAAATCTCATTTACAAATGTCTTCTCTCGTTTAAATGGCATTTGATTTCTCACTTGTATAATTATTTCATTACTAAATCTTACAATCAACAAGTTAGACGTTCAGTTAACTATCCTTATAAATAAAATGGCGCTGCTTTGACAGCCACTGGCTATATAGTCAATACAGTTTTTCTAGAGACGTTGACAACTGCTGGTTGAAAGCATTCACCACATAATTGGAATGTGATAGAATTGATAGAAATTACATAGAAACCAGAAACAGAAAGGTTCGAGACTGACTGTGGCCAGCCTTTTAACCTTTTGAGGAGTTTCTGCATTCCTGTAACTGTGAACTTAATGGCTCTTCAGTTTCTTGTGCTTAAGACCCTTTTTATTACAGGTAATTTTGTGTGTAAAGCGATCAGCTAGATAAGCTGTATTTCAAAACTTTTAAATGTCTTTTATTACATTATTACCACCGTGGTTGATTCATTTATGAAACACAAAGCACTCCCATTTGGAGAGATTTATTCTCCTATCAAATTTTTTCCCTGGATTTGCCAGAACGCCGTCATGTTCGTGTTCTGAAGGTTAATGTCCAAAGTCAAGCAGACAGAAGCCAAGTGCTGCAAGGTTTCCAAGATTAGGACTGAGTCCCTTCACAGAAATAAATGATTCCTGCCATGTTCAGTGATTTTGTGCAGCGCTCCCCACGGCTGAGTGAGTGCTTCGATACTGTAGTCCTTACCTGCTGTACATACTGATGGCACTTGGTGTTAACTTGATTGACTGAGCAGTGCACTGGAGAGGACGCACCTGCAGACACATATATTTTTATCCTGGTGTTGAAACATTTATTTTACATTTATTTTACTTGGGAGTCATGGTTTCAAATTCCATGGGCTTTCAAGCCACGCGACTAAGGTAGAATAAACCTTTAAGCGCTGCTTTGTTTTCAGAATTATACTGCAAATTGTCTCAGATTTAGTCCCTGTGCCAAAACCCGATTTTATGCTTTTGAGGGAAAATGACATGAAGGTGACTATTCAAAATCCTGACAAATTAGTGACTCTGTGGAATTTAAGTCTCTTCAAGAGGTTCTGTCAAACGATGGGCAATTGGATCATTTATTTCAAATATGAGAAATCGTCTTGGCTGTATTTTTACATTTTATTATGTTTTATAGGCTTTGAGGCAGCAGCAGAAAAGAAGAAATGGAGTCTCAATGATGGTAAACAAGACTGTTCCTCGTGTTGTTTTGACACCATTAAAGGTGGCTGATGAGCAGTCGGATTCGCCTTCAGGTAAAGTTAAAACATTGTACGCTTGGCCAGTTCTTCCCGGAGGAGACTTCCTCATTGAGAGAGATGTCACGAATTTTCTCTGAAACTGAATGATACTTCCATTTTTTTAAGACTTTAAATCTTTCAGTAATTCAAAAATAATAGGGTAGTTTGCTCTTAAAAAAAAAAAAAGCAGCAGCTCACTCTCATCAAAGGACTTCATTTGCTAATGTCAATAGGCATAAGAAAACGTGTGGTAGGTAATGCTAGGTGGAATTTGTTGTTGTTGCTTGTCTTTTGTTTGAATGTTGAACTTTAATGGTGGACCACATGCTGATGTGTAATGCCATCAAAAGCAGTTCTTCCGGGAGTGTGAATTTGTTTTTCAGTACTCTGCGGCAGGATCAGCCATCCTTTATTAGGTTTTGTGTCCTGGCAACATTCTTCTCACCTCAGTGCAGCCCTGACCTTTGCTTCTCACTTACCTTCTGTCACGTCATCTCAGCTGTGTACCATTCCGTTTATTATAGATGGATGTTTTCATTTGCTGTTCCTACATCAACATAGTTATTTATAAAAGTATGATGTCTTCCTCTCTGCAAGCTTCTCTTATTCCTTCATCTTTCTGTCTCTGTCTTGCATCATCTCGAAATAGCATAGTATTGTTGAAGCTCATTCGTGTATTTTTACAAAAGATCTGAGTGTTTCTTTTAAAAGCTATCAGATCAGTGAATGTGTTTTTGACTCCAGCATTAGACCATCTGTTCCTGTTTTTTGTTCTGTTTGATTGATTTATTGGGCTTTTCGCTTTATAACCAGTAGAGGAATCAGATTGTGGCCAAAGGTAGTGTATCTTTTAGAAAAAGAGATTACATCTATCGGTTTAAAGACAATTTCAGATTTTTCTTTTCAAGGACAGCAAGAGGAAGATAATGACATAATAACTATTTCCTTTTTTAGGATCTGAATCTAAAAATGGTGAAGCAGACAGTTCAGATAAAGAAATGAAACATGGGCAAAAATCTCCCACTGGAAAACAAACAAGTCAGCACTTAAAACGGTTAAAAAAGTCTGGTTTAGGTGAGTGTTCAATAGACGATGGCATTTCACGTATTTGAGATTTTTATCTTTTCAGATGAAATTATAAAAAATTCTTAGAACATTTTTAAATGGTGAAACAAGGCAATTTAAAAAGCTTTCCAATTTACCTCAACCCAAAGGGTGCTAAATAAGGAAACGTAGTTACAAGCACAGTGATCTCAAGTGTATTGCTAAGTATGTGAATTATATTGGATGAAATAGAGGCTAAAGAGAAGAGCTTTAAAAATGACTTATGTATTCGAGTGATCATCTGATTCCACCTAAAATGCAATGTTTTGTTCCTGCAACTAGGTTTTACTTTATTAGAATATAATGGGTTCGGGGTAAGTGTAACTCTTATCGGGGTGTCTTGAACTGGAGAGTATGTTGCCACTGGGGTCTGTTGTATAAAAAAATGCTTTGCCTTGTGTTCATCTGTCCTGCTGGAAGTAGGAGGGCTTTTCTGTGATTGCTAACAAGTGTAGGAGACACACTCCTTGGTGTGTTTTCTTCTAAAAATGTCCTTCCTGATAATTTTCCATCAAAAATTCAATAGCAGTATTCAGGTAAAAAATGAAAAAAAGGGAATATGAAAATAAAAAAGGTGAAAAGAAAACCATCTTGTGCTAAGCACTATAATTCTTGACAATATGCCTTGCTGGATACCTGGACCTAATTTCATGTCTCTCTCATAGTTATTACACCTTCAAATGAGGTAGTGCTTGTGACCTAGATCATTGTAACATTTCGTAAAATGATTGGTACAAATTGCAAATATATGTACCCGAGATTTAGTACTGGTTGGGCTGCTTACATACTGGACAATTTAGGATAATTCTTATTTTCAGTTTGCTTGTAAAATTCAAACTAGATTTTAACCCATTTATTATTATTATTTTTTAATTTCCATAGAGGTTTATTGTATACCTACTCTATACCTGGTTGTTGGGTAAATTCTGGGGACATACTTCTAATAAAAAGTCTTTGGGGTTTTTCTTAAATACAATTTTATTGATTCATCATTGGTTTACAAAATTATTTAAACTTTGGGATTGTAAGTTCACACCTTTGGTATGTATGTATGTCTCATTTCACCCACCAAAGTTTAGTGCCATTGCCACTATCAGATTACCCTTTCTATGCTCTCCTTCTCTCTTCATCTCTGCCAGCTGTCACATTTTTCAGTCTGAGTTATTTCTTAGTTTAGCTGTTTTTTTTTTTTTATTCATGTTCCACATACGAGAGATACCATTCAGTGATTGTCTTTTGCTCTGAGTTATTGCTTAGCATAATCACCTCACATTCTATGTTGTCAAGAAAGGCAAGATATCTTTTCAAATATTGAGGAGTAGTCCATTGAGTCCATATATCTGTATCTATCTATCTATCTATCTATCTATCTATCTATCTATCTATCTATCTATCTATACTGCCATTTCTTTATTCAGTCATTTATTGAAGGACTTTTTAGTTGTCTCCATGTCTGGTTATTGTGAATATTTTGTGAATTTGTAGCTATTGCCTTAAGGGTAATCAATAAAAAAGTCTGTGAATAGGATTTATACATTCCTAGATAAGATTGCTTTGGAGAAGCAGAATTTATTCTTTGTTTAAATTCTTCAAACATAACAGTTTGCCTTTGTAGTATTACTTCCAAGGCTAAATATTATACATTTTTCTAGGGCACAATGGATGAGACTGTGTTGGTATATCTGCATATGTGGGTTTGTTCTACTCTTTGGGTGTTATAAAGTAAATGCTTTAATATGATTAACTTGTGAAATGAAAAAGAACTATAATGAGAGAATAATAGATGAAGAAGATACTAAAAAAGAAACCCAATCCATCCAAAAAATTTGCTACCCTAAGCATGGTGTCAGTCACCTTCAGTTAAAAACAGTGTGCTACCATCCTCGGTAAACTTGATGCACATCATGTTTTAAGAAAGTTCAAAGCACAGGACCTCTCTTACATTGCTTAGCTTACGTTGGTACAGAGCCTATATTTAGGTCTTTAAAAATCTATATTTTGTGTTCAAGATCCTCTCCAGTGCTTGGGTCTTCAGTCAGGCTTTCTTATATTCTTATTGCTGTTACGTAGAAGTCCTGCCTATCTCTAAATGTCTTACATGCTAGTATTTGTATTGTTGTAGTGTTCTAATTGACTTGGAAAATTTAAAGTGATAAATGAGAACACTTTGTTCTTTTTAACCAGTTTCCTTTAGGTTACAAAGTAGAAGAAATAATGACCTTACTTTAATGAAGGAATGGAGAAGTGAAATCATATTTAGTGGTCATACGTAATGGAATGTTCTAGGTGTTTTTATATAATTGATCTCATTTAGTCCCTTTTTCAGGAATGCAGAGTACAGTGATTTCCATTTGTAGCTGAAAAAACTGAGGCACAGAGGGTTCAGGAGGTTACCCATAAATGATACAATTAAGATACAAGCCAAGATACAGTTACTCCAAACCTTTAATCTTGGATAGGATCTGAATGTCAAACTAGATTACAGACCTGCAGGAACCTTCCAGGAGCAACATAGCACTCCATGAAGTGATGTGTCTGCCTTAGTTGTTAAAATGCAAAGTCTAGTTATGCAGAAGGAAGCTAGCAAGCATAAATTTCTCTGGCTGATCTTCTATGGTGGGATTTAAAATAAGTCAATTAAGGTAAAACTGTCAAAAATAAACTGGAGGTGAAAACTGGGAAGAACTGTGACTGATTGACTCCCCTAACAAGTAGCAGAGTGGAATGTCTCATTTTGTACGTGTGAAGTCAGTAGTACTTATTAAACCTCCAGTGTATATCCAGCACTATCCAGTGGAAAATGGAAAAAAAAAAATGTCTTAACTGTAACCATCTCCAGGCAGCAATCATGTCTTTTTAGAAGCTAATTGTTTTGGTATTCTGTCATCTTAGGAGTCTTATGGAGTAAAAGTTTTCTTTGTGCTATGAAGCATTTTAGAGTCAAAATGGTACTGAATATTTTGAAAAGAATATTTATATGTGTTTTTCTCCCCTCCTTTGCCATTAAGTATGGATTTCTATATCATTCCTGTTCTGTAGGTGCTAAATAAGTTTTGAATGAATTATTTATATGTAACTGAATGGGTTAGTAAGTCCATCTGGATGAGGCATCCTGTAGGTTTAAGCATAGGAGCAGCTACTTATATACCCCTGAAGAAAAATGATCCCCATACTCTTGGGGAAGATCATTCTTTGTGAACTAAGGTATAACTGCAGACCAGTGCAAAGAGAGATGATCCCACACAGCAACCTATTGCCAGCCATACAGGGAGAGCTTGTCCGCCCTCATCTGTTTTCCCACCAGTCAGACATCTAATTTACACTTTCAGAATTGTAATTTTAACCATTTTTGCCTTTTGTAGGGGAGGTAACTGTATATAAGTACTACCTGTTGAAACCATTTTGAATTAAAACAACTCTTTTAAGTCTGTTCTAACTTAAGTTGGTAATTCTGAAACTAAATCCTGCCAAATCAGACTTTAGGGTTCCCTCATGGAGATTTCTCTAACATAAAATACCTTTAATATAGAAATACATATCAATATAAAATATGTAAAATATAAATAAATCACGTAAGGTAACTTCTGTTGTCCCTTAATTGTTTCCTTTTGCTCTCTGGCAATTACTGAGTGCAGGATGTTCTCCCTCTCCAAGGTGTAAGGTGTTACCTGGAGCTTGGAATCTCTAGCACGTATAGCCCAGTGCATCATGGGCCCCCGTGTGTTTCCTTGAGACTCCGCAGCTAAGGAAACAGTACAGACTTCTCGGGTCCCTTCACATGACGGCTTCCATGGACAGGGTTAGGAGCACACAATTTTAAAAAAATGGTGTTTTAACTTTCTTCAGTCATTCTGGCTCTGATGGTGATTTGGACTTCTTTTGAGAAACATGTCACTCTCAAATGGGCAATCCATTATTTTAACATAGTTCTGATTCTTTTGTTTGTTCTTGGTCAGGGTTATATATAAAAATGATGGGAATATATTTCAGAGTAACTTTCCAATTGAAAATGGTACCATGGTAGGTTAGTGCATTGGTGAATGGGTGATGGGATTTAATGGGGCTATAGCTAAGAGGAGAAAGTATACACTGTATAAAAATGAAAAATAATGTAAAAATATATGATAGTAAAAAATAAACCCCTGTGTACCATGACTCAGAGCAAATTAAATTGAGGACTTTCACACACACACACACACACACAAATAAAATAAATAATGGCGCCAAAGAGTGTTTGCTGGGTGATATTATAATACAAAAACAAACAAAAAAGAAACCTTGTTGGTCCCTCTCCCATTTCCAAATTATACATGATAGAAAACACGATCCTGATATGCATAAAAATAAATAATGCTAACAATATTATGAGAGATTGTTTATTATCACAGTCCTTGAAAATTAGCATAACAGCAAGAGACCACCAGCTATCCAGGCAGTGTAAGCCACACCCAGTGAGACGAAAGCTCCCTGGCAGATGCCCGTGGAGTCTGATGTACACGTTCCTCTGCTTGATCAGTTATGTAGATTCCTCTCTTCTTAACACATGATGAAACTCGCTGAAAATTAGTGGTGCCAGAAGGGAGTGGAAGGAAAGTGGGTAAATCAGAAAAAGGGGACGTGGTATGGAGGGTAGACTGGAACTTTTGGAGGTGAATTTAATGTAGTATATACACATTGAATCACTATCCATCACACGGGAAACATACACAGTGTTATAAAGCAGTGTTACTTGAATATGTTTAAGAAAACATGATCAATAAAAATCATAATATAAAAACGCTCATTTAAAACCTCCCCTCTGGAATTTTTTGAGATAACCCTAGTGTGTTAACCTCTCACTGTCTTCAGAGCCTGAGAGGAAGGATTGTGAATATCTTGTTTTGTATTAATTTCTCACATTTTTCTCTAACCAAAATGTAATTTCCTTGAATTAAGGGTCATTGACCTAAAGTGGTTTTTAATTATACTTCTTCCTACACAATCACACAGTAGGCATTTAAAAAGTGCTTGCTAAACAAATCTTAGCTTCTAATGGATGTCTCTGAGGGGTTTTTAATAAATTTCCTCACTGAGTCCAACTTCTGGGATTTGTTCCAATGTATTTTATTTGGTTTAATCTTTTGCAGTGAAGAATTACAACTTTGCTGGTTTCATAAAATGTTTCATACTTTTAAAATAAATTAATGCAGAAAAATAAAAACAAAATTTGAATAATAACTCTAAATCCTATCATCCAAGATAATTTTCCTCAGTGTTTTATAAACATCACTTGACATATCTTAATGTGTATCTATAACCAGAGCATATTAAAAAACTATATTATATCATTCTAATTAAAGGTACTAAATTTAATTAATTTTAGGCTGAGTAATAAAGAACAATGGATAAAATCCAAAAAACAAAGCTGCTAAACATTGCTGCAGATACATTCACACCTAAAAGTCCTCTCACATGTTAAAAATATGGAAAGATACACATTTCAATTTTGGACAGTATATAGGGTGGGGAAATAATTACACTCACAGTCCCTCCTACTTCCATGTTTTTGCAAGTTATATTATCTTTTAAAACAGGTTGTTAACATTTATATTGCATTTTGCAATCTTAATCCCCCTGGTTTCTTTCACCCTGGTACTCTATATTAATGGATTCAGTGCTCCCCACCAGACTTTTTTACATAGCTTTTTCCTTTATGAAGTCTCAGTGGATTCATATTGTAGAGATTTCCATTTTCCTATGATAGTTTTTTTTTTTGCCTTAAATTTTAATCTTTGAAGCCCATTCTCTGATTCTTTCAGAATCTTTTCTTTATAATTTCTTTGAGTAACAACTCTTTTGTTTGCAATTTATTTGCAACAACTCTTTTGTCTCCATATTTCTTATAACATAAGGCCTTCATCTGCCTTTTTCATGTTCTTCTTCCTCTTTATGAGTGTATGTTTGTGTGTATACAGATTAATCCACCAATTTTGTGTGGGTTCTCTTCTCGGAAATATGATACTGGCCAGCAGACTACCTACTTATCAGCAGGTGGTCCTAAGGCAGCCCTTACTCAGATTGGTGGCCTTTGAACCCCCTTTGTTCAAAATAATAATTTCCCTCACCTGGCTGAACATATTCCTCATGATTTTCCATCATGAGTTCAACCTAGTGTATTCTTACACAGCGTAGACTCTCTTTGTGACAGTTTGGCAATTGTTACGTCTCCTCTAGTTTCTCATCGTCAACTATTTTACACTCTGGTGTCCAGGAATTGAAGACCAAAGTGACTATACCTTTTTTCCCCCCCACTGGAGATTGTAGAGAGATGAGGTACCAGCTTTAATGAGTTAAGACAATCACATATAATTGGATTGTTCTTAAGCCAATTCAGAGTAAGTGTGTAAGGATAATTAAAATTAGACATCCTATGTTGCAACAGATTGAGCGGTAAGTTCTCCTGCTCTGCCTATGTTCCAAATTTATAAACCATATTTTTGCTTAGATGGACATCTTTGAAATAGATCTTTTTTAACTTTGTCATAAAAGACTATCTTCTGTTTTCTGTGATATTCTTAAAGATTTTGAACCATACTAAAATGTAGCCAACAGCTTAAGGTCTACATCTCAACATTGCTCATAACATGTTTTAAAAGTTTTATAATTTTCTGCTTTCCCTAATATTCCCTCCCAGTCAGATTCATTCTTGGTAAACGACCCAAACACCTTCATATTGAAAGTAATTAATTCACAAATAAATGTAACCAAATTTCTTTATTTTTTTCATTATTTATGTCTCTGAGTTTTTACTTTGTCTCTATGCCTAAGAAAATAAGCTTCATAGTTATTATCTCCCTGGGTCCACTTTATTTTTGTGAAATACTTCAGAGGTAGAGAAAAATATAGATGTTAATAAAGCACTTATATACCATCACTTTGACTAAACACATTTTAGTTTACCAGATTTGCTTTAGATTTTTTTTTTTTTAAATCAATACAACTTTTGTGACCTTTTGTGTTCATGAGTGAGAGTGGCCAATAGATTTTCTCTTTCATATACTATTTGTTTTAGGGTAATTATTAGATTGACTTTATATGCTGAGTTAATGAGCTTGCTTTCTTCACCTGTTCTCTGGAATACATATAAACTGAAATGGTGGGAGAGCCTGAAGGTGTTGGTAAAATTCACCAAGAAAGCTATTTATAGCATATGCTTTGTGTGTATGTATACATGGGAGGTTGATTCATTTTTTAATAAGTTTTTACAAATTTATCCAAGTTTTCTATTTGTAGCAACATGGATAGAACTGGAGGGGATTATACTAAGCAAAATAAGTCAGAGGGAGAAAGGTAACTTTGGAAATTTATAAACTTTAATACTTTAGCTTATCTTCAAGGATATTGACAAAATTCTTAATAATGCTTTGAAAATCTGTTGGGCTTCCCTGGTGTCACAAGGGGTTAAGCACCACAGTATAAAGCATCCGCAGTCACTACAGCAATGGAGTTTGATCCCCAGTCAGGGAGGGGACCCACATGGTGCTGTAGACCTCTCTGGCCTCCCCCACTGCTCCCCTCTGCAGTGTTTTCAGTAGATCCGCCTATTCTGTTCCCCACTCTCTTTCTGGTGAATCCTCTCACCGCGCCCCCACCCCCATCTTTACCCCGGTTCTTATATGCATTAATAAATGAATCTTTAAAAAAAATAAAATCTGCTGTTAGTGTATCTACTTATAAATCTATACTATATCTTAAATTATTTTCCTTGCTTTCATTCCTATTTGTTTATGCCATCTCTCCAAAGGTTTATCAGTTTAATTAAGGAAAAAAAAAACCTTTTTGTGGTGATAGTCTTCATTTACCTTTCTATCGCACGGATGTGTACTCTTATTTCTATAACTTTCTCTTCCTTTGTTGCATTTTGTCTTGACAGTTCATTAAATTCTTTAGTTATACATTTAATCTTTAATTTTTCAGTCTTTTTCCTACTCTATACCTTTAAAAATAATTGAACTGCATTTAACAAATTTTGGCCTTATTTGAAATCCTTATGTTTTGTAATTCCCATTAGAAATATTTTTGTTAACTTGTAACACTCTTAGAAATATGCTTTTGAATGTATAGCAATATAATGGTTATGGGATGATTAAAAATTCTTCTGTCTGTTATTAATACCTAACTCCATTTCTTTGTGGGCAGAGATAAGGTTTTATTTTACTCATCAACATTTGTTGACGCTCATAGGTCAGTTTTTCCCTTACTGTTCTTTAGGTGCTGATGAAAAAAATTGCTTTCTCTATTGGGATCACTGGAATGCCTTATCTAAAATTTATTGGATCAAAATTGATTATTGAGTTGTTAAAATAACCTTTATATTAAGACATGTCACCTTATTTTGATCTGGTATCTCAGTTTTTGGTGAATATATTAAAACTAATATTTTCTAATGCCAGTTTTTAAAAATTTCTTAATTTAAAATTTTGAATGCACATCTATTTAAATAGATGCAGGTTTAAGAATATTCTGTTTTTCCAGTGAATTATATCTTTATAACTAGGAATTACCTTTCCAACCTCAGTAAGGTTTTTCATCTTTAGCTTGTCTGATGTTAATATTATGGTATTGCTCTTATGTTTGTTTGGAATCACTGCATATCTGTATCTTCTCATTTTCATCCTCACATATGTATATATCATATAAGCATATAAGCATTATGTAACTGAATCCTGTACTTCTAAATCTTTTAAAATCAAATATGAAAATATACTTATATTGCCTTTGTGGAAATTTTCCTGTTTCTTTTATTCCTCCATTTATTGAGTTTTCCTTTCATGCATTTATTTGGAGTTATAATTATTTTTTGCTTCTTCGGATAGCCATCTGTAGAATTTTAACAAAGTGAAGAACTAGCGTTTATCTCTCGTGTTCCCATTTAACCTGTATACAATTGTTTTCTGTTTTTTTTACTTCCAGTTTACTTTATCTTTTGTTAGTATTTTTTCAATTAGTGTTTACTAAGGTTTACTCATGTTTATTAGTATTTAGTTTATTATGGTCACTTATTCCTTCATTATCTTAATTTCTTTGTTGGGAACATCCACTAGTAGTTATTTCACCAATATCCTCAAGGGATAGAATTCCCATATTGGTATTGAAAATGTTCTTACATTATTGTTCCCATCATTACATTTTTAAAGAGACTTTGTTATTAATGAAACCCTAACTTGACACTTATTTTCTCTTGGTCTTTTGAAATTATGCCACTGTTATCTGTTATGCATTGATGAATAAAGTTTCTTTGCTTTATTATCATCCCATTGTAGATAATGTATTGTGTTCAAAATTGGTTTTAGTTTTTAAAAATTATTTTAATATTTTGTCATATGAACGCATTGGATGAAGAGATGGTAAATATTCCCTGAAATTTGGTGTGTTGTTTTTTCTGTGGACTTATATTTTCAATTCTGAAAAATCTTTACCTCTTCAAATGTCTAAAATAGAATCATTTATAAGCACTACAAATATTGCCTTTCTTCCATCCTGTTTTTTTCTAATTCTGACACTCCTATATATGTGCATTCTGCTTATTTTATTCCATGCATTTCTTTATCCTGTTTTGACTCATTATTTTTATGCTACTTTCTACATATTTTCATCAACTCTCAAGTTAAGTGATTTTTTCCTATACTGTGTCCACTGAATTAAAAAAAAAGCATAAATTTTCAAGTTCATCTGTTTGTTTTAAATATGCCTGTCTTTTTAAAATCTTATTGCTTTCTTTTTTTATAAGGAATTGTTTACCTTCTTTTGTCTTGGTAGTGTGTGCATGCATATATATGTTTATACATACACATGTGTATATATATATAAACACAGACACACAGTGGAATACTACTCAGCTACAAAAAAGATGAACTGTTGCCATTTGTGACAACAGGGATAGTACTGGAAGGGATAATGTTAAGCAATGTAAGATAAAAGGAAAAAGACAAATGCCAGATGTTTTCACTGATATGTGGAATATAGAAACAAAACAGAGTCAGACAAAACTACATCAATATAGGCCTAGAAATCTGACTGTAGAATTGAGGCTGTCAGATGGATAAGGAGAGGTTGGGGAGCAAAATGTGAGGGGTTCCCGATAGACTCCATGGTAGAGGAATGTGAGTGTCTTGGTGGTGGGTGTGGTGTGGTGACAGACATGTGAAGGGATGTGATCTTAAACCTTTGATTCATAAGTAGTTTTATATACCAGTGTTACCTTAATTAAAATAAAGCAAAAATAAAACAAGGGTTGGAAACTTTTTCAGTCAAAGGCCAAATGATAAATCCTACAGATTCTGCAGATCATGCAGTTTCTTTCACAGCTATTCAATTCTGCATTGTAGTGCAAGGCAGATCTAGACATTATATAAACAATTGGATGTAAATATGATGTAGTAAAACTTTTTTTACCAAAACAGTCATTGACTTGGATATAGGTCATGGACCATAATTTGCAGTCCCTTGATTTGAAACATACTTTAAACATACTAAACATACTTGAAACATACTAAATTTATTTAAGTAATTCTCTTTAACTCAAGTAAGCGAGGGTCATAACTCTCTTGTTTGATGCTTCAGCTAAATGTTCTTATGGTGCATTCTTATGTATTTCATTTTCAAGTTGTAAACTCTACATACAACCTTGTGTTAGAGGTCGGTGTGCCTTTAAATTGTAGTTATCCTTCAAAACATTTGGCGTTTCAAGCCTTTCAGCTAATATTTTCATATAAACAATTGCTTTTTAAATTATTACCTTTAAAATACTCTGAATATACCTGATATGCAAACACAGCTAACATTATCGCTTTTAAAATTAATGAAAATTAACTATCTTGTTACTGTTATCATAGAATAAAATCTATCCTAGTTCCTAGGTCTTATAGAATCTATAAAACTTGTGTTATTAACATTTATTCCCAAAGTTTATGAAAAGCCTGGTTAATGAGAAGATTATAATTAAAACACTTCTTTAGCTGTACCCAGTATATACTTTGAATTCAAAATATAGGCAATAGTGAGTGAAGTATACTTTGTAAAAATGAAAGACCACTAGAGCAAGTAAGAAACACAAAGAAACTTTGGAGAGAGCTTCTGAAATATATATTTTAAAAGAATACAATTAAAGAGTGTTGCATATATATATTCCATATTAACATATGTGTTTTTCACATACACATTTTTCTCAATCTGTAGTAAATTCATACTTGTCAATTCTTTATTATAGGACACTTGAAATGGACCAAAGCTGAGGACATTGACATAGAAACTCCAGGATCTATTCTTGTCAACACTAACTTGAGGGCATTAATAAATAAACATACATTTGCTTCCTTACCTCAGCATTTTCAACAATACCTCCTGCTTTTACTCCCGGAAGTGGATAGGCAGGTAAGTAGGAGTTTTAGACATTTGATATTCGCCATCACTTATATTATTATGAGTCGGACTGTTAATGGAGATGACCGATGCATGGATGGATCGTTTTAAAATAATATGTTTGTGTAATTTATAGACTTGAATTTTTGCTAGCATTTGTATATTTGTTTAATCTGCCAAAACAAAACCATTTTTTTTATTGGTAGTGAGCCAATTCAGATTTTAAAATTCTGCCCATTGCCATCAAATGCAAACAACAGCCCTACCTATACTGGAAAGGAAAACAAAGACATCATACATTCCATTATCAAATAAATCTTAGAAGGAGCTGCTCCTTTGCCCAAAGGGAATATTGAAGTGCAGCAATAAAAATTCAGGGTTTCTAAGAAATTATGTAAATGTTTGTATTCTCAACTCTTTCTAAAAAGCATTTAAAATTTATGTTTGCAGTTGTCTTCTGAGAGTCTCTCATCATGAATATGATTGCCTATAAATAATCACCTTTTATCTTTTTTAGTATCTTTTTTAGAAATGCTGTAAGTGTATTTTTATATTTTAAAAAGCCTCTAAAATAAGGAAATACAAATATAGCACCATAAGAGCTGACATCAATCATCTTCTAAAGTGATTTTCTTAGAAAAGAAAAGGAAAAAAATGTTTCATCATGGAAACTTTTATTAAATTCCACAAAAATTATTGAATGATAAGCAAGAAACAGTTCTTACGAGTCATATTTCAATACATTTTTGACACTGTATATAATTTTCAGTTGCTGGACATAATGTGTGTGTGATTATTCATTTCAAAACAACAGGTACTTCTTTAAAATTGATTCAGTATTTCCATATTTGAATAAATTTTCTTATTTACTTCATTCTGTTTTATATTAACTTGATGCCTTTCATACCTACTTTCATAATTACTTAAAATGAGATGAGCTACAGTTTGCTATCATTCTTATGTATCTCTTTGATGGAGATTACCTGTTCATATTTAGAATAGTATTTTGAGCTCAGGTACATTTTTGTTTGGGATTTTGCCTTCATTTCACAGAAAAATATTTAATATTTTCTGTGAATGTGAAATTTTTATTGGATATGTTTTACACATCTCTGGAAAAACAGTAAATACCTATTAAATTTTTATTGAATCAGTGATAACTTTCTGGTTAGATACATAAACCATATTTGTGAATAATCAAAATATATGGAGAAATAAGTAAGCTTAGAGGAAGAAAGCACTTAAAAAAGCATAGTGAGCTTTCATATACACAAAGGAAAAAATCAGATGAAATTAAGATTCTTGAAGTGGCCCCTGAGATATGTGAAGAATTTGAATAAAATAGATGGAAACTACCAAATGAAAGGCTCAGTGATACAAACTCAAAAGCCAATTTTGTGGCAGTCTCGGTTATAGAAAGAACAGTACAAAAGATTCCTTGAATATTAGGCTAAAGAATCTGAGCGCTCTTCTTCCTGTGTTTGCAGTGTAAACCCATGAGGGCTTTTGAGTGGAGCTATAATGTAATAAGATCAGTCCTTTTTAAGAAAATGCTTCTGGCACTACTAAAAGGGGATGTTAGGGGTGGGAAGCATAAAGTAAGGAAGAGAAGTTAGGGTGCAATTTTAGTTGTTCCACAAAGGCAACATGAGAGCTTGAATTTGAGGAATAGTATAGAAATTAAAGAGTAGGATCTGCAGATTCCTTCTTCTTCTTCCTCTTTCTCTTCTACCTCCTCCTCTTCCCTCCAACCCCACCCCCACCCCCCCCCCCCACCCCAGCCTCCTCCTCCTGGAACAATTTTACATTTTGTCAACTAATACTTGAAATAAGTATAGGGAGAAGACTGATTCTCAGGTTTCAGGCTTGTGTGACTGAGAAGGCAGGCATTAAGAAAACCTTTTTCTTGGGTGGCACTGATATTACAAGTACAGCTATTCCTTCCACTTCAACATATGCATGATTTATCTTGTTTACAGTTTTATCCCCAGTTCCTGGAATAAGACTTGGCATGTTTAAGGTTCTCAGATCCTTTTGAAATGAAGAGTGTCAAATTTTCCTAAGTTTAGCCAAATATTTCTGTAAACTGGAAGACCAGTTGAAGTCTAATATTTTACTCAACCTCTCGCAGTTTCTGTTACTTAGTTTTGCTAGTATTTGTGAGAAATACAAATGAATAAGGCACAATACCTACTTTCTAACAAAAATAGCCCATTAGGAATATATTTATTCAAGAAATCTTTACTGAGCACATATGTGTGGAATACATTTAACTTTACTAAATACAGAGGATACAAGAGTGAATCTGATGGAGGTGCAACAGATAGAGGAGAAAGATGCATGCTTAAATAAAGTCATTGCTCATTACTAGGGAAAAAAACTCTAATAACTGAATAGATCCATACCATAGTTAGTTTAGACTAGGCAGAATCATAAATGTCAAAATACAAGTATAAAGAAAACTCGCTTAAGATATAGAGGATACTTTATTTGAAAGTATTATTGAAGACGATTTATGGTAGAGAGAATATTTAAGGTGAACCTAGAAGGACTAAAGGGTTTTGTAAATAGAGTGAAGAGAGAATGAGTTTTGTAAAGGGAGAGCATGCTGCTTGCAAAGATATGTTCCAGGAGATTCAATAGTTCGGTATAACTGGACCATCTCACAGGGGGAAATGGTAGGATGCTTTGCTGATGGCTCTATGCTCTACAATTTTGGAGACCTGGTTTCAGCTCTGTGAGCTTTTTCTAAAATTGGTGGGTACCATCAGGTAATTTTCAATTGAAAAATGGTATGCATGGTATAATTTAAACAAGTATTTTAGTACCCGAATAAAAAAGAAAAAAATCAAATAATAAATAAAATGCAGTCCTTATTTTCTCTTAGGATCCAGGAACCCTGTGACTGATGGATTAGATAGACAGAAAGATAAGACAGGGAGACTGGGTAAGAGACAATCACAGTAGTTGAGGTATGCAACAAGGCCTGACCTTGGGCATTAGCCTTGGAAATGAAAAGAAAGGACCAAATTCCAGGCATATTTTCAACACAGATGAAGAAGAATTAATAACATACTGCTTATGGGATGGGTTTGTCAAAGGTCTGGAAGGTAAATGGAGATCTTATCTAGGGTGACGTTGGAGGAGAGAAAGACACTGTGGACATATTGGATAGCAAGAAATGTAGAAGCTCTGTGTGTTGTGCCCTGTTTTTTTTTTTTTTTGTTTTTTTTTTTTTAACTTATTCCACATAAGGGCGGGGGGGGACGGGGACAAAGCTCTCTGATGCAACAAGCTACAAAAACTGTTGTCTCTTTCAGTCCAGTTTATAAATATCCAAATGAGGATGAACACCACCATTTTCTAAGGAGAAAGCATCTAGATGTGAATCTGATTACATAATGATTGTCGAGCTCCAAAGGCAATCAGTTAGTAGAGCCACAAACAGATTTATTCTGTAACAAAACAGCAGAGGAAACTGGCAGAGGGAATGTATTCATGGGGATACCATATCTGCTTCCTCCTCCTCCTTTGTCCCACTGACATAGAGAACCTCTGAAATGGCCCCCACAGTTCTGAATGGAAGAATGCTAGGTAGTAAGGGTTCTGCAGTCTTCTCTGAGCATCATTCTCCAGTTCTTCCAACTTGACTTACTTAGGGATGTGAATATTAATGTTGACAACAGAATTATTTGCACCAGTGGAATGGCCATATAAGTAAGTGAATTACCTAAGTTTCATTTTGTCATTTCTTGTCCTCATATATTTTGTAAAATCTTGTCCTCAGATAGTCCTACAGATTTCTTTGACTTCTCTAGGCTTCTGCTTGTTTTCTTCCCTGAAACAATCCTACAGGGCTTTATACCCTGGAACATGGAAAACCAGTGTTCATCGCATTTTCACATCTTAAAAACATGGTGTTAGGTTCCCCATCTTTTCTTATCAGAGTCAACTGTCATTAAATCAGTCCAGCTCATATGTTGCCTTTTTTGTATTCGTCCTTTTTTCAGAGGTCTATTTTACCTTAGATTATGTTTTTAACTTACTGGTGGTTTTATAATATTGTCACATTTACTTTTGTATTCAGTTTTACTCTCCTCCATTATACTGCAAGTGACAGAAAATCAAACTCAAACCAACTTAAATATACAGGGAATTTATCGGTTCAGGTAATTAGAAGGTGAAGAGTAGGCTTCTGCTTACTGGTTCTCGGATTCAGTAATCATCAAAGACAACTCAATTATTATTTAATGAATTTTTTAAAATGTTCTCTCTTAGCTGGCACTAAATCCGAATCCCTCTCTGGTGGAATGGCTATTTGAATCTGAAAATGGATACTTGCTTCTTGGTTTGCATTCATGAAGAAAATACTTTTGTTCCAGTATTTCTTTCTTTCTTTTTTTTTTTTTTTTTTGGCTTTTGACTTTTTTTATATTTTATTTATTCATTTTAGTTGAGGTAATACTGGGACATCCTCATCAAGTGTACCACATAGTGCACCTACCTCCAGCTAGCCCTTGTTCTGCCACCATAGATATCTGATTGTGCTCCCCTTCCCTCTTTGTCTTAACATTCCCCACCCTCTGCCCTCCTTGGTTCTTCAGTTCTGTTGTTAGCTAGCAAGGGTTAGTTTTTAAGCTTGTCTTTATCTGACTCTTAGTTTAGTTACTTTATATTCCACATATTAGTGACACCATCTGGTATGTAACTTCCACCTCCTGACTTTCTTCATGTAGTGTTATCCCTTCAAGTTCTATTCATGTTGCTGCAAATGGAATGAGTTATCTTTTTTGATCCCTGAGTAGTATTCCATTGTGTATATATATACTCCATCTTCTTGATCCATTTGTCTGTTTTCAGGCACTTAGGTCATTTCCATAATTTAGTAAACTGTACTGCAGTAAATATGGAAGCTCAAATTCCTTTCAAATTAGTGGTTTTCAGTATTTTTGGTAGATGTCTAGGAGTGGAATTATTGGGTGAAAACACATGTCCATTCTTAATGTTTTGAGATACTACCATGCTGCTTTCCATGGGGCTGGACCAGTTTGCATCTCCACCAACAAATGGAAGGTCTGCTTTCTCCCACATCTTTGCCAGCACATGTCTCTATCACATGTGGTCACTTAATGCTAAACTAGGAAATGAGTTATAAAAATTGGTTTGAAATCAACAAGACCTACTCACTGTCTCCTTAAATGGTATGATGCACTATGGTACAGGGCAGGGGTACTTTGAAAATCTAGTTTTTAGGAAGTTCTAATAGAGGGCATGCAATGGGGGTGGGGGTGGAGTTTGCTTGGTACAAGTGCCTATTGAAGTATAAATGTAGGCATTGAATTTGATTTTCAGGAATTTGGGTTGATGGTTTCTACTATATCAACTGTCCAGAAATGATCATATATTCAATTATTCAATTTTTGAGATTTTAGAAGATGACATTAGTGGTAACATCTGCAAAGCTAATATTGTTAGTTATGGGATTTGATGAGTTTGAAATAGTCATCTTAGAGGAATTCGTATATTTGTGAAAAAGTACGGCTAAAAAAGAATATGGGAAGAATCCAGGGAATGGCTAGTAAAATTTGTGAGAGTTCATTGATGTGGAAATTATTTATAGGCAACAGTGTCGAGTGGACATTAGGAGGTGATTGGGAAATAAGCAGAAAGTATTTCTTTTAGCCCTCTCCATTCATCCTTTATTCTTTTTCTGTCTGCTTTACTCTAGGAGGCTGACGTGTGTAAGGACCACTGTATAGTGTGCCTTTTGTCTTTTGAAAATTTTTAAAATAATCATAAACTTTTAGAAAATTTAAAGATGTATTAAACAAGTTTCCAGCTTGATCCAGTTCTCTTCCTCCACAGCCAACATATTATGTCTTAAGGTTGTACTTTCTATTAACAAAGACATGCTCTTACAAAAGCACAGTAAAACCAGTCAAGATCAGGAAATTAACAGTGGCATGTGATTCTTCGATTCTACTGAAGTTTAGCAAGTTGTTGCTGTAATTTCTCTTTTAGCAGCAAGAGCCAGTAGAGACTCTTATCACTGCATTTAGTTGTCCTGTCTTAGTTTCCTTCATTCTAGATTAGTTCGCCAGTCCTGTTCCGACTTTCATGATTTTGACTTGTGAAGATTATGAGTTAATTTGAGCTTTTTTGTGATGTTTCCTTGTTATTGCACTGGAAGTATTATAAATGATGCTGTATCTTCTCCTTGCACTAGGTGGCACACCATTTTGATTTGCCCCAATAGTGATGAGACTCAATTATTTAATAAAGATATCTCTAATATATTCCTCCTGCAGTATGGTTTCTTCTTCTCTCTCTGCAAGTAAATAGTAATTTGTGACGAATTCTAAATTATGTAAGTGTCCTGTCCCTCTTCAACTCTCACCATCCATTTACTTATGGCGGTATATTTTTACTGTCTACTGTTTTTTCAATAGTTCATGATGCTCAGATATTCCCAAATTTTGTTAGTGGGGTCTCTTCCAGCTTGTTCAGTGTCTTGTCATGTCTCCATTATTCTTTGAGCACTTCCTCATTTTGAAGCACATCAAACTATTTCAGTGGCATCTTATGCTTTCACTGCCCCAACCCTGGAATGAACCATTTCTCCAAGGAATGCTCCTATTTAGTGGAAGATGGTAGTTAGAAATCAAGATCTTGCAGAAGGTGTGCTCTTTGCTATTGGTGTACTTGTTACTTCTCCCAAAGGAAGTAGAAAGGATTTAAACAAATTATAGTATTTAGAAGAAAGGATAGAGTACATAATTCATCCACTTAACCAATGTATATTTAATACCTGGTATGTGCCAGATAAAATGCTGAGGATACAAACATTAATAAGTCACATTTCCTACCCCTAGGCAGGTAAGTAGTTCTTGGAGGATAGGGGAGAAAAAGAGACAGGAAAGGAGGGAAGGATTCATTCAGAGGGAACTGTGGTTGCTGAACAGCAGTAAGGACCTATTTGAGGTTAAATGTTAGTGGACACACTTGGTCTAATTATGTTTTTCACCCCACTGATACTAAATATTTGTGCATTTGACTTTGCAATGGTTGTGAAAGAAGCTGGGTTTTACAAGGCATCGAGATTTATAAGGGTTCAAATTAAAGTAGCTGAGAGATCTTAGGGGACTTACGAGATTGTTTGCTGGAGTGGTTGATTGTGGGTCTAGGCTGGATAGGAAGAAAAATAAAATCAGAGGGATTAGAGTGAGTGGAGATTTTAGGGAATGGAAAGTGTGGTTTCAAAGGAAGGGTAATAAGTTGTTAAATTAGGTTTTATAGAGTCTCAAATGCATTTAATATGATCAGTTTTTTGTGAACACTTGAGTCAAAAGTCATCTCCTCGGCATTTTGGTTCAGAGAACAAATAGAAATAATCAAGGGGTCAGAGCAGCATTGGTTAATATTAGTGAATAGGTAGAAGTGTAACTACTTCTTCATTCAGTTTCAGCATACAATTGGCTTAATAAATTCCATGCTTGGGTTTATAGCCAGGTATGACTTTGTGACTAGCTGTCTACAAGGTGTGCTAGGAGAACTTTTAGAACCTCCTCGATCATACATAGCGGATCCTTCTTTTCTTTAGGAATTTTACTTTATAAACTGTGTCTACATAGAACGAGTTTTGTGACCTTTTAAAAATATATGGCAGCTGGTGGAATAAATGTCAACTAAAGTAGAGTCATATTTAGGTTTTTATTACACTTTCAAATTGAACCTCACTGATGAATAGCTTGTTGTCATTTCTGTCATCTGTATCATTTTTAAGTGATGTTCATCTCTGCCTCCATTTGTTGGTGTTGGGACTATCAGGACTGTCGCTCC
Organism: Galemys pyrenaicus; assembly: GCA_019455555.1. Classification (NCBI taxonomy): domain Eukaryota; kingdom Metazoa; phylum Chordata; class Mammalia; order Eulipotyphla; family Talpidae; genus Galemys; species Galemys pyrenaicus. The sequence goes on along the minus strand of JAGFMF010011464.1, from coordinate 8,481,442 downwards.
AAAAACTTATGAGCCCATCACCCAACCATTTCTAAATAAATTATGTCTATTATTTTTGTCTAAACGGTAATTGCAACATTTAAATCCGTTCTTACTAATCTCTCCATTTTGTTCTGCATTCATTTCTGTGTGTCTGTGGTTTGTTAAATGACTAGCCATTGAAGGATATATACTGTGTAGGCTCTTTAAAATCCTATCTAGCTTTGTGCTCTTCAGGTTTTTGTGCTCACTGGCAATAATGCACATAATTTTAACAGTGGAGAATGTCATTAAACTAAAATGGAACATTTACACAGCCCTTTTCGCAGAGAATTTTGGACTGGGAAAATGAATGTGTGTGTCAGGCATTTTACAGCACACGAGAATGTGATTTATTGATTTCTGATGGCTCTGTTGGCATCAGTGTATATATTTAAAGAAGTCATGCAGCCTTTATAAATGCAAATGGGGAAAGGCTTTCCATCTTTTTCCTCTATGGAAATAGCTCATGCATTTGCAATAACTCAGGTTCCTCTTAGAGATTGCTCTATGTACTGTATATATTGATTTAAAAATTACACCGTTATTTTATTCTACAAATAGCATATATAATGAAATGTCAATTTACCTAACAGATTATAAAAATTCAAAAGTATTAAATGAAAAAATTCTAGTATCTTAAGCCTTTAGGTAAAATAAATGTGTGCTTGAGATGTAATTATTTTAATGGAAGTGGCACTTTGGCTTTTTCCCTGCTTCTGAAAGCATGTCTTAAAAGTACTTAGAAAATCCAATATTCTTTCTAGCCCAAGTCACTTACTAGTGATAGTAAATCACACAAGGCCAAAGATATCCTTTCAGACCATGCCTGGATATTCCCTTTCTTGCAATTTGAGCTATATGCTTTCAGAGGGTAGCAGTTGCATCTTGATGATATTTATATATTAGCTAATGAAACATTTATCAGTAACTGCTTCAGTATATGTCAAATAATCTAGTATAGACTAGATTGAATTACAGATGTGCAATTAATTCTACATAATAGGTAATCCAACAAATGTTGCTTATTTCAATCCCATGCATAAGGCAGAAAGAAATGTTTCCAGCTTACACCTGCTAAGTTGCTTTGTGTTCTGCCCACAGGTTAGCTGTTTTGCTAGCTGAAGAGTCACATAGCCGCACTGATGTTTCTTAAAATATATGGTTGTCATTCTTTACTAAAGAATCAATCCCTATAGCTCACAAATGCCAAACCTTGACTTCCGCAGGTATCACCAAAGTAAGCAGGCACATTTTCCTGATCCTTTATATGAGTCTAAACAGTTTGTATGTGGCCCACAGAGTTTCTGACAGGAAGCATCTCAGTATCTATTACTGATCTTATACATTTTGGCCCCTCTTAGGATGAGACGATAGAGACCAATAATATATGGCATAACCAGCTTAGAAAAGAGACCCAGAGTGATAATTCCGATAACACATTTTGCTATATATTGTTGAAACTGTATAAAAATGGTTCTGATGATATTTATTAATAAACTGAAAGTGATTCCAGTGACTTTCATACCTTTACAAATGTTCATTCTAATTTTATGGTGGCCTATGTGATGTGTTAGATATTGGGAACAGTAAGTTACAATGTTGATCCTGCCTTCATCAACCTTACATTCCAGCAGGAGAAACAACATCCCATGTAGTAAAAATGTGCACAAAGCTTCCCAGGAACATAATCTTGAAGAAGAAAGAAAAAGCGTCTGAGTAGGCCTAAGAGTCAGTTGAATGTGATGTGTTGGAATTGCTTTGATACTTTGCCATCGGAGATCCTGGGCAGAGCCAGAGCAGAGCTCAGTCTATGGCAGGTGTTTCCTGATCACAAAGCACCTGGTTTTCAAGTTCGACTGGTGCCAACGGGCATGGGGAACCCAGGGCCCTGTTACTTCTGTTCAGTTCAGCAGGTTCTTGCCCAGCTTCTGGTTGCCACTTCCTCATACAGTGCCCTGACCAACGCTCAACTGAAGAACGCCAAAATCTTCTTTCTGTGGTGCTCTTGTGCTCTTCTTTGGTTCTGTGATTCTTTTCCCGTGAGTTCCAACTGCCTTGGTTTCCTCTGATTCTCAGCTCAGTGTCTTGTTAGCACAATAGAGGTTCAGTGGTGCCACTTTCTGAGGTAGGTACAACTGAGAGAAGAACATGTTTTCAGTTTCAGATATGTTGAATCTGAGGTTCATTTGAGAAATCTGTGGAAATTTTTTAAAAAGATTTTATTTATGCATACAAGAACTAGGGTACAGGCCAGAGGCATGGGGAATGAGAGGATTCACCAGAGACAGATTGGGGAGCAGAACAGGCAGATGGGCTGAAATACACTGCTGAGGGGAGCAGCGGGTGAGGCAGGAGAGGTCTGCTGCACCATGAGGGTCCCCTCCCTGACCGGGGATTGAACTCATGCTGCATCGGTTACAGAAGCCCCACAGTGAGGTGCTTAACCATTTGCGGCACCACGCAGGCCCCTATGTGTAAATTTTTTAAAGAAAACTTGTCTATATAGGCCTGAAATTTAAGTATCTATAAGTGTTAGTTATAACCATGGATCTAAATGATTGGCGCTATGGACGAGAATGGGAAAAGGGCCCAAGATTAAGACTTATTACGGCTACATCTTAATGACTGAATAAAAGTGATTGATCGGGCTTGCAAAGGAGACTTAAGAGTAAGACCCAGTAAAGTGTAAGGTGGAGGAAAATCAAGGATGTACATTACATCCTAAGAGAGTGAAGATTGAGGCAGGAGGATAATTTATTTACTATTTAAGGATATTGGATTAGGTGAGGCTTGAGTTAACCATCAGATTTTATACGTACAGTTCACTGGTGACCTTGACAAGAACAATTTTGTAAGCATAGTAGGGAGGAAAAGTCAGTTTAAAGTGGCTTCAAAAGAGAATTTGGATTCAGTTCCTTTCTTTTTCCCCTACATGTATAGAGGAGCAGGGAATTGGAGTATTAATCTTAGAATTTCTTCTTGAAAACACTGAGGTCAGTGTTTCTTTTTCAGGTATTCTATTGTAAATGGACTCTATTCTTCCTTACTAGTGTTTTTGTATATGAAAGCAATAAAAATCTTTCTCATTAATATCTCTATTTTTCATGTTATGCTCTTGTGTCTTCCAGAAAATTATGTTCCTTGTTAATACCTTTTCCTTCTCCCCCTGCCAATTTGCAAGCCTTTTAGAAACATTTCATTCACCTTATAAAAAAATAAAGCCAACTTTGGAGTGGGATGAGAATTGACTTAAGAAAGGAACTACAGAATTTAGACATGTCTTTTAAGAAATTTGACTGTGAAGTGAAAAACAGTTATAAATGTAACTGACCAGCATAGCTTAAGGAGAAAAGTGGGGCTATGTTTGACTTTTTATTTTTACTTGGGAGAGCAGACTTAGAGCTTTAGTGCTCAGAGAGACTAGAGGTCTGTTTGAGCAAGAACTGTGCAGATGTCAATGGAAATTACTTGCTGTAATGATCCTTTCAAAGGCAGGGCTAGAGAAGGTACTGACAAGACACCGGTGGGAGGAGTTTGCTTAGAAGGAGGCAAGTAGAGCACCATTTCCAGGAAAGTTGGAAGGTAGGAAGAAAGTGGGTGAGGAAGAGGGGTGTGAAGTTTGGTAGTGTGGAGTCTAGGGATTTCCTTTCTAATCACCGCAGTTTCTTTTTTTAATGGAGAAAGGAAAGAAGTCAAAATCTTGAACTGGTTTGATGGGTAGGATGAGAATGGGAAGTAAGGAAAAAGTTGGAAGTGAGTGGACTTTGGAAATCTCATTGAAGAGTGAGAAAATGGGTTCAGTGTAAGAAGCCTAGCTGGAGAGTGACAGGGGCTCAGAGTGGAGTCTTTAATTGTCAACAGAGTAGCACAATCTCTAAGAGGAACCTGCTTGCTTAAAAGAGTAGATTTTTCCAGATGTGCCGACTGCAGAATGCTGGTGTCACATGGGATTGGGCTTTTGTTGTATGTGAATGCATCCAAAGGATAAAGGCAAGCATCTTGCAAACATGATAAACCAGAAAATCTAAATTTGAAAAGAAAGGGAATGGTCAAGGGGAGCAAAAGTGAACTGAGGGAATAGAAAGAGATGAATGGACACAGGTCTTGTTGCGTCCAAAGGTGTCATAGTGGGCGTTTGGGAGTGTGCAAATTGGAAGGAGGGAGGTGGGTTGGAAAAATACAAGGAAAAATTATAGTTATTGAGAAGTTTGAGGCTTTTTTCCCCAACCCTCACACCCCACACAATATAGAATTTTGACTTTCTGTAGTTATTAGTAGTCCTACAAAATTTTTGAATTTTGATTTAGGTTCAGTGTCTAGCTGAAAAATACATTCCTTCTATGAATACTGGACAAATAGCTTCTGAAGTATTCTGATCTTTTTAAAAGCATCTTGCATTTTTTTCCCTTTAGATTTTTTGAAGCGTTTTTTGTCTAATCTGGAACCTTTAATTTTCATATGAAATTTATGATCGTCTCATCAATTTTTGTGAAGAACCCAGCTGGCATTTTGATAGGAATTGTCTTAAAGCTGTAGATCATTGGAGTATTCTGGCCTCTTAACAGTTATTCCTCTCTTCGGTCAGCATGGATATGTTCCCTTTTATTTGGATCTGTAATATTTCTTTCAGCTGTATTTTTTCAGTTAAGAGTATATGATTTCATGTCTTTTGTTAAAATGAACCCTCACTATTTTATGCTTTTTTTAATAAAGATTCATGCAAGCACTGGGGTACAGGCCAGAGGTGTGGGTGGTGAAAGGATCCACCAGAGACAGAGTGGGGAGCAGAACAGGTGGACCAACCAAAATACACTGCTTAGGGGAGCAGTGGGCGAGGCAGGAGAGGTCTGCTATGCCATGTGGGTCCCCTCCCTGGCCAGCAGCAGGGATCAAACTCGTGCGGTGGCTGCAGTTTGCCTCACAGTACACTATTTGCTCAACCCACTGTACCACCAGGAAGGCCCTATTTTATGCTTTTTAATGCCATAATAAATGGAGTTTTGTTCTTCATTTCATGTTTGAATTGATGAGATGTCATCTGTTCATGTTACTGCCCTTCCCTTGGATATAAGTCACTTGCTTTTCTTGCTTTCAAAATTTCCTCTTTAACTTTCATCATTTTTACTAAGGTGATCTGGGTGTGAATCTCCAGGTTTTTATCCTGCTTAAAGTAATTTGAGCTTCTTGGATTGTAGATTAAAGTTTCTCATAAAATTTGGGGAGTTTGGGCTAGTATTTATTTGAGTCTATGTTGCACCTGTGTTGCTCTGTCCTGTTATAGACACTTCTTACCCATCCTTGGTGCACCTCATTGTGCCACATCTTCCTGCACCTTTGCTCATTTGTTTTGCACATTTTTCCCTCTGTCGCTCTGTCTTCAAGTTTGCGAATTCTCTCTCCTGCCAGTTCAGATTTACTGTTGATCCCCTCTAGTAGATTCTTCATTTGACTTGACTTTTCAATACAGAATTTCAGCCGACTTATTTTTGGAGTCATTGTCTCTTTGCTGATATTCTCTATTTGAGGGGATATCATCATCATACCCTTCCTTGACATGTTAAGCATGATTTCATTTAGTTATCTGAAGATATTTATACTGGTTGCTTGGAAGCCATCTTCTGGTAAGCACAACATCAGGGTCCCTCACAGGCAGTCTTCTTGCCTGTTTTTCAGTCTATGCTTCGCTTTTATTTCTTTGCACTTCCCTCCCTCTCCTTCCTCTTCCACCCCCGCTGGCCCCCTTTGGACCTTTTAGGATGTATCTTGTGGCATATGTCTACTGATTCCCCCTAGTCGTCCTCTTCCTCTTCAAAGGTTGTTTTTATTTATTTATTTTTTATTAATTTGGTTAAAGACTTGGGAGCATTATTTTACAAATAGGTTCCTCCGCACAGTGTGACACTTCTGATGTTTGTCTGAGTATGGCTTTCTGTGTGATCACAGTCATACTGGAATATTCTTCGCTCCTACCTGGTCTGTTTAACCATTATACAGATGTTAAATGTAGCGCTTGGGTATTTTTTCCTGAAAGATAGTGTTTCTTTTTATTATGCCTTTATTTTATCACCATTTATCATAATTTTAAAGAGTATGCTTATGTTTGCTTTGGGGAATGAGGTAATTTATATGAAGTTTTCAGTGGTCTCAATAAAATTACATTTGCCATTTGTAAACAACATAGGCCTGTTTCTAAGTGTTCTGTCTCCTGGATAAGTGATAGGGATAGAATTAAATTGGTAGCTATAATGACTTCGGTCAAGAATTTTATAGTCTTGTTTGGCATCCTGCCCAGCCCTTAGCTCCATTAATTGTTGCCTGATTGCTTTATTGTTTTCAGCAATGTCCCCCAAAATAAATTTCTCCACATTCTGATTCAGTTAAATTAGAGCCACTTTCTTGGGATAGCTTTGAGGCAACTTCAATTTTTGGCCCCCAGAAGGACTGTTTCTAGGTGTATTTTCTGGTTCTCTCTGGTAGAGTCGATCATCTGTGCTTTAGCTTGCTGTGCTCAAAGAACTACCGGTCTCTAATTGATCACCAGCAAAATCCCCATTGGCTTGAAGATCGCTCTTTAATTTCCCCACACATTGTTTTAAATAAAATCAGTTCTTTTTGGAAAATCATAGAAATTTTCTGTTCTTTCTACCTGGAAAAAATCTAGAGTAATAATTGTAAAACTGCTACCACAACAGAGCATTGGGTACTTTTGCCTCTCTGGGGTGGAACCGCTACCCAATGAGAGAACTAAAACTAGAGCACTGAGGGTGGTAACCTAGGCCTGCAACGCCCGGGTAAAACCATGGCCCTGTGGGGGTCACTAAGTGGTGCAGAGGAGTTCCTGCTGTCTTGGTTGTATTTGCTGGTGTTTATTCTCACGCAACTCAAAGCAAGAGAAGATGAGAAATGCCTCTTCCCCACTGAGATACCACAATACTTGCCTGGCTTTGAGAGGAGAGAGTAGCAGGCTCTTCTTGGCCACAACCTGTTGGAGAGGAATTTCCCTCCCAGGAACCTATTGGGTAGTAAAAGTGGGTTGGCACTGAAGTAGCATAAACTCTTTCTGTAGTTAGCAAGATGTAGTAAATTTCTTGTATAACCGTTTCTTCATTTCCTGTAAACCCTTGTGACAAATTCCAGAAACTTTGAATGGCCCTTGCTTTTATTTAAAAAATATATATTATTTTTACCTTCCTAATTGTTTCACTGGGTAACAGGTTCCAGAGCTCCTTATAGCACTTTTCTGGGAGTAGAACGCCACTACCTTTAAATTTTCTTATCTAAATTTTATGTATGGTAATAAATACTGGTTTAAATTGTTGTTTCTCTGATGGAGTACCAAGTATGACAAAACCACTTATTAAGTAAACCACCTTTTCCCCAAAGTGTCACATAAATAATGCATTTCCATTTATGCAGTAATGTAGTAGGTATTCAATAATTTTTTTTCAGGTATTCAATAATTTTTTTTCAGTGAAAATCAGATTAGCATCATTGCTGTGATAAAAACATCTCAAAAAGTGCTTTATGTTCTTCCTATTATCTTAGATTGTATTTCATGTTCAGACTTCAAAAGTAAAAATTGCAGTTTGGCAAAGCTATTTTACATACACTACAGAAGTTTGTGATGAGAGGTTAGAGTAAAATATAGATCAGCTGAAAACACAGTGGGCTTCACAGTTTCTGTTATTAATAAAATGCATTAATTACTGTAGCAATTGTATAAAATACCTATTTCTCAAAGGTGAATTTTATTTTACTGTACCTGTAAAATATTTTCCGTGATTTTGACGTGTTTATATTTGCTTTGGAGAGTGGGATAACTAAATTATATTAGATTTAAGTGTTCACAGTAAAGTTGCATTTTGCAACTCAAGCATTGAAGCCATAGCTAAGTATCCTGTTTCTTTGGTAGGCAGAGGGAATAAGAGTAATGAGTAGATACCAGTACTCAAGGATTTTGCAATCTAGAATGAAGGTCAGGTCTGCAGTCTTTAAACACAGTGTGATAAGTTCTAAAACAGACATGTTATTGAACTGTGAATGTTCAGAGGTGATAGGGGTACTTAGAACATATGTTATTTTCCTTCCCTCCATTAATTTTGCATCATGACCTTACAGATTTATTTTTATTAATTGATTTTAGTATCAGATGCCAGGTTATTTAAGTCTGATATTCTGTGCATTGAGATATCATTTTTTTTAAAGATTTATTTATTTATGCATACAAGCACTGGGGGACAGTCCAGAGGTGTGGGGGGTGAGAAGATTCACCACAGAGAGCAGGGAGCAGAACAGGCAGATCAACAGAAGTACACTGCTGAGGGGAGCAGCGGGCACAGCAGGAGAGGTCTGCTGCACCATGTGGGTCCCCCACCTGGCCGGCAGCAGGGATCGAACTCGTGCTGCAGTGACTGCGGTCTGCTTCATAGTGCGTTGTTTAACCCACTGCGCCACCAGGGAGGCCCGAGATATCATTTTTTAAGATTTATTTTTATTTATGCATACAAGAGCTGGGGTGTAAACCACAGGTTCGTGTGTGTGTGTGTGTGCATGTGTGTGCAGTGAGAGGAGTCACCAGAGACAGAGTGGGGAGCAGAACAGGCAGATGGACTGAAATATGCTGCTGAGGGGAGCAGCAGGTGAGACAGGAGAGGTCTGCTGTGCCATGTGGGTCCCCTCCCTGGCCAAGGATAGAACTAGTGCTGCAGTGGCTGCTGATACCTTCATAGTGCTGAGACTTAACCCCTTGCGCCACCAGGGCAGCACACATAATCATTAAATAAATAGTGAGTGAAAGAAAGAATGCGTTAATGGAAGTTAAAGGAAATGCTCCAAGTAGTCCAATTTCCCCATTTTCTTTAATCTCCTCTTGGGATCATTTCCAGAATGTTACTTTACTGTGTGTTCTCATTTAAATTATTCATCTAAGGTTTATCTATTTCCATTGAAAGGAAAAGAAGAAAAAAATTCTCTAAACAGAATTAAATAACCTTTGATTGATGATGCTGTAATGCTATTTAGTATGTTTAATGACTTAGATATATTTATAATATTAACATATTGCAACACATTACTATGTGATTCGTAAATAAGATGTCCACTTTTTTGATATGTTAAAATACACATATTATAATAAAACAAGATAACATTGTGGCAATAATGAAACTAGCATTTGTGTTTTTAACATCAGTTAAGACTATTTTTTCTTGGGAAAGAAAAAGCATTGGGATACCATCCCACCATATTGTCTTACACATCCATTTCCATACTTGAAGATATCCTGCAATATTTTTTATTTAACTGAAAATATTTCCACTATTTTAAAGTACATGATGATATTTAAATTTTTGAAGTGCAGCCAATAACTTCTATAAGTTTTTAATTTGTAAAAAGGAACTGTATGTAATAACAAAATCAAGTTTCAACACTAATATTTTAACATGTGCCAAACTGCAGGTAATTGCAAACACTGTTAAACCTACATTATATTATATATACATATATTTCTCTTTAGTTAGGAAATATCTTTTTAAAAAGTTTTTAACCTTTTTATTTTCTTACATTATTTCAAGCAGGCCCAAATGTATCTTGACCCTTTCTGAGTTTTTCAACAATAAATCTTCCTCAGTCAGTTTATGTTTCTTGCTGTTCTATCAGCCAGATATTTCTTAAAACATGGAAGGAATGAGAGGAAAATATAATTATTCCTTTATTTTTATACAGATATTTTATTGAAGTCTTTCATATTTAAGTGCTTATTCTGATAGTGGTATAGTTTTAGGATTTCTTTGTTTAAAAATGAACATGCCCTCATCACTGGCATCCTGATAAAAAGCAAAGTGTAGTTGCTGGAACATGGGAAGCCTTCTTTGACCTCTTCAGTTAACCTCATTCAGAGGAACCACCTCCCTGTCTTTCATCACCATCAAGTCTGGATTTTTTTTTTTGAACTTTATAGAAGTGAAGTCACTCAGTACGTGTACTCCGTTTGTTTCATCTAGCTAAATTTTGTACTTGTGAGATTCATGCATTCTGTTGTGTAGGGCAGTGATTTTTTCCTCCCGTTCGTTGTGTTTGATCTGGGTGACTATGTTGGGTGACTACAATATGATTTCCTTATTAACTCTTTTGATGACATTTGGGTTATTTTCACTTTGGGGTCATTTTGAGTAGTACTCCTCTGAATGCTTTTTTTTTTTTTGAATATGTTTTTGTGTTTGTACTTCTAAATGAGTTGAGATATGCCTGCAGGTATCACTGCTAGATCATAGATCCAGTTGTTAGTGTTAAATTGTTTCCCAGGGAAGGCACCTTGGTTCAACCAGACTGTTGCAGTTCTTACAAGAACTGGATAGAGTCAGTGTTTATTCTGGTTTTAAATTTGATGTCTGCTGAATAAGACTGAGCACCATCTTATGTATTTTTAAATACTTGGTTATCCCCTTTGTTGAATTAGCAGTTCAAGTCTTTACGCCCCTCTTCTTTACTGATTTGTGCCAGTTTTTGCTGGTATCTTCTCTTATGTTGTGACTTTTCTTTTGGTTTTCTAAGCGGTGATGAAGAAGAGTTTTGCACTTTATCCCAATTAGCTGGGTTTTGGTACCATACTAAGCCTTTTTTTGTCATGATGAGAAAAGTCCTTGTTATAACCTTTAGATATACATCTGCAAACCACCTGGAATTGTGAATATGAGTGTGATATGAGATACTGATTGTTTGTAATAAAGATGTAAACATTTAAAAAGAATAAAAGTGTAATCATTATAGAGAACATCATTATTACTCAGAGAATCTAAAAGGAACTTAGAATTAATACGTAATACATAAATTAGCATATTTAGGGAATAATCGATATCTAAAAATTTATTTTAGGTCACCAACAAAAATAGAAACAATTTAGAGTAGCAGCAAAAATATCTGCAGATATATAGAAAGTCTTTTGAAGGGTGAATAAGACTTAAGGGAATTATAAATCATTATTGAGAGAAATTATAAAAGATATAAATATATGGGACAGGCTATACTAAGTTGGCCTATATATTATGTGCATTCCCTAATGAAAATTCATGTACTTTTATGGAAATTGATATTATTATTCCAAATTTCCTGTAACTGGGAGCACTTTAAGTTTTAAAAAAATGCATCCACAATTGAAATGCCTTGACTAGAATTAGTTATTCATAACTAGTTTTTAAAATTTCATTTGATCATAGTTTCCTTTTAATGGGACCCCTATGAGCCTCTGGAATATATATTAAAATATACCCAAGTAGATGCTCCCTGTTTTATTTATTAAGGATATATACCTATCATGTTATATATAGCCTTAATATATATATCCAATCATCTTTTTTTAAATAATGTTGATTCCAACCAGTGTAAATATTTCTTGCATTTTTGTCCTTGACTTGTCTATTATAAAATTCCCTAGTTATTTATATACAGACTATTTGGTAAAAATTTAACAAATTTCCTTCTTTTTTCCAAATATGAGCAATTATTAACAATAAATATATTTATAACTAATTATGTATTGTATATTTCTTATAGTTTATATTATATTTAATATAAATATTCAAGTTATTGCCTTGTAAAATAAAGGGAATAAAGGTAAAATATATAGGTTTTCAGTTTTATGACATTATTGGATTTTTAAATTTTATTTCTTTATTGAATATCAGGGAAGTTTTGTGTGATTGTTACAAAAAAAATAATTTTGTAAAATGTTTTTAAAATCTTATAAAATAAGTTAGTTTGTAAAATATTTTCTTGTGCATATTGCTGTGTTCTTTTTAATGTTTTAAAATATTTTAACTTTCCTCATTTTTCAGATTTATTATGTCATTTAAATATTCTATTTAATTTCCTATGTTTTAGCCCAACAGAGCAATTTTTCCTTTACAGAAGGAATGCAGATATGATTTTACTTGAATTGATTTCTAAATTAACTAAATTACATCTTATTTTATAAACAGATGTTTGAATATATTTTATTGCCATAATTTCTCCATTCCTTTTGGGGAAGTAGATCATTTTTAACTTTCTGATGTAGCTGGCATTCCCATTTGCTTTTTATGCCTTTATATGCAAATAGATGGATATTCTTCCCATTTAATTTTTTATTTGATTTTACACCATATGTTTCAAACTGGCTTTCAAAATACGCAGGATCCTCCAGAATTTGTTTGATTCTCCTCCCCCAGTTGCATGCAATATTTATACAACTGTGTTTTCCCTGTTTATGAGGTAAGAACCATGTATACCATGAACTACCTGAATTCCAAATGACTAATTATGAACTGGTCCATGTATATGCATCGTTTAATTAAAATGAAGCATTTTCCAGGTATTATGATAATGGTAACTGATTTTTAAATATCTTAGAATTTTAAGAACTGTTTAGTCCTTTATCAGTTGAACAAAATCCAGTTGACTTGTTTGCATATAGGTCATATATGTCATGTGGGTGTGAGCATATGGTGTCATTAGATCGTTGTGTGCCTGCTGGGTGGGGATCCCATGCAGAAGCTCCCCTACAGTTTGACAATGCTGCTTCCTAAGAATTCCTCTCAGGGTTCTCATATTCTCACATTTTTTGTTTAGTCACTCATATATCATTCAGCAATAAAAACCATTTTGTCCAAGAGTTTAAAATTCTATTCATTCCTGCAGCTGCTAGAAAAAGCAGTGTTGGTCATAAAATATGCAATCCTTTATTTCCTTACATTTTCATGCTGTTTGAGACTAATTGGTTACACATATTCATGCATTTTCTAATTTTTATGGCCAGTAGATTATTCTTCAGGTATTATTTGCTTCCTAAGATGAGATAATTAAAAGGAAATAGCTAATATTTTGACAAAAATTTGAGAACTGTTGATTTTATAGTTGCTATTGTTTTACTGAAGTTCTTTTATTTTTAAGTGTGTTTGTTTCATCTTGGCTAATCATAAAGTATGACTTTGGCTCATTGTTTTTTACCTCATATTTACTGTAACGTGTTTGCTTTAGAAATTCATCCTTTATTAATAACATAAAATAGTGTTGATGGTATTTTAGTAATTTCTGCTACTTAAAAATCATATTATTAAAGTATAAATTTTGTATTTTTTAAAATCTAAATGATTGTTGCTCCTGGTATTTACATTGGCATACCTAAAAAAAAACTTGTCTTTTCATCAAAATTACTTGCTTGCAGGCCTGAATATAGAGATAAGAGATATAGAATAACTCAGGTTATTGAAGGAGCCAATAATTTCATTATGCTTTCACATTTCAGAATGCTCCCTGGTTCAATTGTATATTGCAGCATTAGTCGATAGTGACTACTTTAAAATCAAAAGTTTCTCTTATCCTTTTTAAGCTTATTTTCCTAAGAAACTTTTAAACTATCCTCAGCTATTAGAAAACTTTCAGCTTAAAGCACCAGGAAAAGTCTCAGGAATCTACAAACTTCCTGATTCTTTTGTATATTTTTGTTCTGTGTGTGTGGGTGTGAAGAGGAGGGATAGGGAAGAGACAGAGAGAGAGAGAGACAGAGAGAGAGACAGAGAGAGAGAGAGAGAGACAGAGAGACAGAGAGAGAGACAGAGAGAGAGAGAGAGAGAGAGAGAGACACACACACAGAGAGAGAGAGAGAAATGCATTTGTCAAATTCCAGAGTGTATTAGTCAAGGTAGAGGCTTTGTTGCTATAACAAGAAGTTCCAGAAAAGAACAGGTAAATCATAAAAGCCATGTTTCTCTCACATGATGGTGCACAAGTGGACAGCTGGTCATTGAGGATTTGGCAACACTAGCCTTTATATTTCCCAAGTGGGAACTGGCATATCTATGTTTAGAGGTGTGGAGAGAAAGCTTACAGGAGCCATGTGCCAGGCACAAACAGGCATCACATTTACTCACATTCCTGTGTTTAAAACCTAGCCTTGTGGCCACATCTATCTGCTAGAGTATGTGGGAGATGTCATTTTTATGTTGTGTAAACTCAGGGAAGTATTTTGTCTCATGTAATAATGAAGAATGAAATGGATAATGGGAGACAGCAGTCTGCTAAACAAGGCTTTCCTCCAAAGTTTTCATAAATAGAAAAGGCATTATGAACCCAAAATATTTAAAACCACATACATAGGGTAAATTACTTTCTCAGAAGCAAGAGTTTATATTTTGTAAAGCCTTCACTGACTTAAAATAACTGTCACAGTAAAAGGCAGCTTTCCTACACACACATTTTATAAAGATATAACCTAATCATAACATATGAGGGAAATGTAAACAGAACTTATTAATAAAACCTACTGCACAAACAGGTAGAAAGACTGCGATTGCCAGTTACAGTTTTAGATTACAGGTTATCATTAGACATTTATAGTTAAGTTCAGTAATGCAACTTTCCATGAACAACTTCTTTGAAAGTTTGGAACCCATAAAGTTGCAACATTTTCTCAAAATCCACATGAAGGCATCCCAGTAACACTAACACTGTATGTCATTTTCAGTCATTTGTAAGACATTTGGGTGCAAGTCTGCTCTCCATGGTATGTGACTGTCTGCACCTGACTGAACCTTTTGATATTGGCCTTTTCGCCACTAAATAGGAATATCCCTATTATTTCCCATTAAAGTAGGAATATCCCTATTATTGTGAAAGATTATGCACACACACACACACACACTACTGGCAGCCATTCTTGTTTTGGAAAAAAATTCCCTAGGGTCATTCTTGCCTTTTGCTCTTTCAGTTCTTCGTTGATAACCCTGCGCTCACGTACACACTCCCATTCTTTGCATCTCAGCAATGTCTGTTCACAGGCTTTAATATAGTCCCCTTCAAGTACTCAGATCACTTTCAGTGCAAATAGCTACCAGCCCTTAGAATCCTACCACAGTTTGAGCTTCTTGGCACCTGCTTTCTCCTAACTCCATCTCCCCCTATTTCTACCAGCTGATTCTTCTTTGAACTTGCTCTTTGGAATCTTTGCATTTCCTTTCCTTTCCTCTACCTTTGTCATGGAACATTGGTTCTGGGAGAAACATTAGGGCTCTTCTATTAATCATTTCACTTTATAGACCTTTTAAATGAGTTTCATATGGCCACAGTACAAGCACAAGGACATATGGTGGTTCTGACTCTAAAGCAGGCCATGGGCATTTCTTATTGCTCCCAATTTCCTTTGAGAAACAAGCATCCTTTTTATTCTGTCCAAGTTTCTCCTGAACTCATATCTAGGCTGCATGTTTCCTTAGCTGGTATAGTCTCTATACCCATGGTGTACGCACCTCCCGCCTCTCCTTCCTCTTAATCCCCATCATCTCTATCCTCAGCCTCATCTAGATCCTTTTATGTCACCCAAGGACCTGTGTCACCTCTCTTTTGTTTGCTTAAATTTGCCTATTAGTTGGAATCTGTTTCTTGGTAGAGACTTTTAAAGCCATTGTTCATTGTCCTTTTTTTTTTTTTTTTTTTTGGTGACTGAAGTTTAGAATCCGTAAAGTCACACAGCTGGGAGAGCGGAGTGCGATGCTTTGAAGTACAAAGCGCATGAAGGAAGGTGGAGTGACCTTCCACTGGCAGCCTGGCCCTGTCTCCTTAGCACATCACTGGCAGTGAGACTCAGGGCAGTGGCACTGAAGGTCACATGAGGGCTCAGTGTTTTCCACTCTTCTACTGTGTCCCTCCCAAAGAAGCGCTGCATAGTGTGCATTCTCTGGGCCAAGCACCATGCTGGAGAGTACTGTTTTAGACACGCTGCAGGAGTTCAAAGTTTAAGCTAGCAGGCTTAAAGCTGGAAGCAGTCTGAATGTGGTCATGTAATCAGAAAAATCCCTGAGTGAAGGCCCTGTGTTGAACACACAACTTATCTCAGAGATTCTTGAGATCAAAAGCAAAAAAGACAAATTTCAAAAGTCACCTAGGCTTCATTTTTAAAAAAGGGAATCATTGATTTGCACATAAGTACCAAGAAAATTTGAATAATATTTCAGTGACTTTTTTTTTAAGAGTGGGGACACACTTCACAAGGAGCAACAGATTGAGAGTCCATTAAATAGGAATTTCCACATATGTATCAGTTCAGGAATGATGGTAGAGAGTTTAACTCTTCATTTCTCTAGTGCTCTGACTTACTTGCTACAGTTTGCAGAATAAGGCAACAGTTACTTCAGTGAAGATAATCTCTAGAACATCAATCTCACAGAATATCCTATGGAGAAAAGTGAGACTTTCAGGAGTGTGTAAAATATTGCACTCATTTATATTGTAAAGACTCCAAAGCTCTGTGGTGAAGAAAATTGTTAAACTCCATGTAAACAATGTCTCAGACTTAATTGGTGACAAAATCCTTTATTTTCTTACCTACATCTCTTGCATTACTATCATAGAATATATTTGGGGGAGTGAGGAGGTCAGTACTCTGTGATACAAGTACTTTGAATATTAGGTGATAGACAGAGTCTTATCTTATGAAACTACCCATATAGCATGCTATCAGTTGAACTGCTGGCTTGTTATTAATTTGCATTGCAGTCCAACTTTTTTTCATGGTCTTTAACTTTCTTTGCAATTGGAATTTCCTTCTCCAGTGAACTGCACACTCTCTTCAGAGTAGAAAATGTTTAATAGATTACTCAGTGTAATATTTTTTAGTTGTATTAGTGTGGGCTTGCACAGATTGCAAAAAAATAGAGATCTGCTAAAAAAGTCTTTAAGTAATTGCAGGAGAAGGAATGGGGGGTGGTGTTAAGCCTGTATTGACCTTTCTGTTCTTTTGCTGTATGATTCTAGGGTATCTTTGTTCCTCTCAGGATATCTCTGTCAGTATTTCAGACCTTATCTGTTCCCTTAAACAGGAAAGAGAGGCGATTGATTATTTAAGTCATAGGATAGGTCTCTGTAACAAATAGTTTTGGCTCTGAACTGATGTCTGGAGCAATCACCTATGGTCTTGGCTTAAAGGACTGATTTTGCTTAATTCTAATTACTTAGAAGGGGATGATAGAGATAGGTGAGCATCAGCACCACGGCAGCGGAGCCTACTCCATACACCAGACTCTTCAGCTGTGACACATAATTTAAAAGTAGATAACTGTAAACTAGAGACATTCTGCAGGGAAGGGGGAGAGAAAGGGATCAAAATGGTGGGACAAGCACAAGGGACTATGGTGATGGTGCACAGGTGAATTGCTGGTGGGAAGTCTATGGGGACTGCACCTGAGAGGAGAAAGCAAACATTGTACAAAAATGAACAGTGATGTAATATATATATAAATTATATAAATATTAAAAAATAAAAGTAAATAGTGCTTTCTAATGCCGCTTCTTAGATGTCATGACACCTCTGTTTGGTTGATGTAAATTTAAGAGGACATGCTGCTTGAGAATTCCAAGACTTAAAAGGTCACTAAGCAATACATGATGGTTTATATTATTATATATTAATCTTCTAAATTTTCACTAGCTTTTAAATTATTTTTTACATTTATTATTCCAATTAGTCTAACAGTTATACAAGTCAGTTTGCTTTTTCCTGGTGAAAAATGAGGCAAACAGACTCAAAGTTGTTAACAAACTGGAGCATCTGTACACCACTACAAAACTACAGAGTCAAAAAAAAAAAAAGCTCAGCTCAACAGCTCAGTTTTGTAGCTTGTCTAGCCCTCTTTCCACCATGCATGCTAGGTTGCTTACCTAGGGAGAGAGTATGAAGAGAATACCCTGCTTGTATCCAATCTGTAAAAATTTCTAGAGGGTATTAGAGAAACATGGTGGGGGGGTGGGGAAGAGAGAGAGGGAGAGGGAGGAGAGGGAGATAATTTAGACTCTACAAAATTTTCTCTTCTTCTGGTTTGCACACAACTGATTGCTTTACTTTGAAGAGCTGCATCACTATTTTGGAATTTCGTGTTAGTGTAACAACTGCAGGCTTGATAACTGATGTGAAAGCTAAAATCCATTGTCTGCCATTTCCCGCTGTTACTTCACATCAGGCAGTAGCTCAAAGTAGCTCCTACCTGGATCTTCCTTATAAAGTCAGTTGTTCACGCCTCCTAAAAAAGTCTCTTTGAGTCACATCATGAAACAATTGGATAGGACTACGTAAAGGAGCCACAGAGTGATCCTCCGAAACCACAGAAAAATTCGTTCATTCAACAATACTCATGAAGCGTCTGTTCTGTCATGATGCAGATCCCTACCTGCCTGGAGATTACTGCTCTTTCTGTATGATCCATCTGCTTCGATAATTCTACTAGAGTCCTGTCTTTTCTCCTCCCCCACCAGACACATAGACCACGTTTACATGCACACACAATCACAGACACATCCCTCAAGAGATCAAACTGTTCTCTTGACTGAGAAAGGAGAAGTAGTCACATGCACTTTCATCACCTCCCCTGTTAGTTCTCTGTGCTGTGTAACAAATGATTACAAATTGAGTGGCTTAAAATAGTGCATAATATCTCCTTTTCCAAATTCAGGACTCAGGAACGATGCAACTTGGCTGATTCCTCTATTCAGGCTGAAATCAGGATTATAGCTAACCGCTTTTTCATTGGCAGCTTGAATCATCTCCCCAGCTCATTCAGGTTGCAGAATTCATTTCTTCATAGCCAGGGAATTGAAGTCCTCAGCCGCTACAGGTCACTTCTCACCATAGGCAGTTCACATCATTGGTATAATAAATCCGGAGAATTATAGTCCATCACGTTTCTGTTTTTTTTTTTTTTTGACTAGAAATAAGCCATAGGTTCTTCCCACAGGAAAGGAGAGGGAACTCTACAAAGTATAACTCATTGAGGGTACCCCAGGTTGTGTGTCACACCCCCTACCGAATGATGATGCTTATTGTAGACAAATACCTTGAAACCTTACCCCAAACCAGTACTATTTAGCCACACACACTATTTGTGTGTGTGTGGTTTTAATCCTCGGAAAAACTATATGAAGTAACAGTTTATTACTCTGAGTTTACAAATAGAGAAACTGAAACACAGGGATATAATTTACCACTAAAAGTGCCCAGCCGAGAAAGATAAACAGGCAAAAATAACAAATCTCTATGCCACATGTTCTTCCAGCGAACACTCATTTACTCCATTTCCCCTCATAACAAGGCCCTTTGCCTCCCTGTTCCAAGTTGTGGTGGCATCTCCTGCAGTACTTAGCCCAGACTCACTCCCTTCGTTCTTACATTCACCTCTGCCCAGAAAGTAATGCTTCCTGTGTACACATGCACCTAAAACAGGCTTTCATTTGCTTGTTTCTTTTCCTTCAGGGGCCTTAACACAATTTGCCATCACCCATTTATTCTACAGGGATAGTGCCTTTGTTTAATGTTGTATTCCTAGGACCAAACAGAGATTCGGAGAGGAAGAATGAAAGCTTGCATGTTCGTTTAAAGGAACCCATGCTGTAAATGGAAAGGTATCATGTTCAGAAGTCGAATCCTGCTTCAACACTTACCTGCCTTCATGATTTTTGCAGGTACTAAGTTAGTGATAG
Organism: Galemys pyrenaicus; assembly: GCA_019455555.1. NCBI lineage: Eukaryota > Metazoa > Chordata > Mammalia > Eulipotyphla > Talpidae > Galemys > Galemys pyrenaicus. The sequence goes on along the minus strand of JAGFMF010011464.1, from coordinate 8,461,924 downwards.
TTTTATTAGCTCTCAATTCTAGTTATTATTGGCTCATAGTTGAATTGAGGCCACTGTTTCACTGGGGAAAGGAGGAAATAGATATAGATACTAACAGAATGTAGAATATTCTAGGTATAAATACTAATAGAATGCAATAGAATGCTAAGGGGAAGTCAAAGGCATAGATGATAGCCAGCCCTGGGGGTTCTAATAGCATCTATTCCTTCTCTGCTCAAATACCGTCTTGCTATACGGGACATTATCCTTTCTGTCCCACCCTAGATACCATGCTTGTGTGGAAGCAGAAGCTGTCTGTCCATTTCAGTGTTTTCTGGCAAGTGCTAGACATTTACAAAATGTTTGTTAAAGAAATGAGTGACTAATAGATAGTCACTTAAACACAGCTGTTTGGTGTATTACAAGTGGAAACAATGATTCATTGACTCCTACCACATTAAAATATAACCTCACTTTTACAAGAACACGATCTGGATTTTCACTAAATAAAGCATCAGTGTTCTGTTTCATGGTAAGGGTGTATTAGAAGGTTCCTTTTTCACTTTGGTTCAACAAAGGGAACATTGATAAAAATGCAATGGTAAGAATGACTGTCTCTAAAGATATACACATATTCTCATATTTGCTAAACTGCATGCAAATTTTATTTGTCTACATATGGACTTTTAAAAAATCACTTCTCATTGAGGCTCACCAAATTCTTCGATATGTAGCCACGAGTCATTCACAATGTTTAATGAAAGGGATGAATCTTAACATCAAAAAATATTTGTATAATTTTTAGAAGTTGATCCAGCTTAATCTGTCACTGACTTTACTTTTGCCTTTAGATGTTTTCTTTCATTATTCTCACCTATTTCATCACAGGCTACATTGCTTCTGAGCGTACTACTAAAGCTTTGAGACTTTAGAGCATTTTCGATAGAGGTCCCTGACTTTGAAACTTGAAAAAAGACTGTTCTCTTTGAAAAGGTAGCAGAGTTTAAAAGTGTTGCTACTGTTATTAGAAAATGATTATTGTTTTAAACATAAAAGATTAATGGAAAGTCCATGTAAGTATCGAAATTTTTAAAAAATCAATATTATGCTTTTTTATAAGTTTAATACTGTATACATCTCTCAAATATGGTTTTCCTGATTATATATGCAAATTCATAGCAGAAATTATGAGAATTTTTTTTCTATTATTGCTAGGGGATTACTTTTCCCTTTAATTCAGCCTTGAGGAATCACGTGCCAGTGTGTCTGGCTCTGTGGGATAGATTGAGGGAAACAACCTCAGATTTAACATCTCCTCAGCGACTTCTGCAGGTCGTCTGGTGGAAGGAAGAGTGGTTTTCTTGGGACTTAAAAGAAACTCATTGCAAAGGAAACTGTTGTCTTACCTAAGTTTCCAGAAGCAAAGGAAAAATTTATTTATATGCTTGTACGAACATATACATCACTTATACACACATTTATGTCTTTACATAAACTTATTTACAGCTATACATCATGGATATATGCATAAACACACATGTTTGATATATGTACATATATACTCACACATACACATGTGTATGAATAGATATAGATACACATGTGCATATGTTTATATTTTTAATGAGAGGGTACAATCTGTTCCCTCAAAACTAGTTATTATGTCATTTTACAACCTTTAAAATGACAAGTGCTATGCACTTTACATACTCACAATCTCTTTACATCATTAAATGCTGCTCTGCACTTCTGCCCATTCCTTTGCCTGAGGAACTGCAACCCTGTTAAGAATTAACTTGGTGTCACCTTGAGTGTGGTGGAATTGCTGTCTTCTAAGCTCCTTGTGCTGAACTGCAACCTTGTGATCTCTGTCCTGGTGCTCAGCAGGGATCTTCAAAATAGCAAGAAGTAGGAAGAGGGCTCAATAGATTAGTTCAGAAGCAAAGCTGCTATTACCAAATCTAGTTTAAAGCTCTTTCCTAACAGCATAACACAAAAAGCCTTTCACTTCCCCACTTAAATGTTGATTGTTTTAGTAATATTTTCTCTCTGAGATTTCTCTTTTGTTCAGTTTAGCTCAATTAATGCATATTCTTTTAATTAAGTAGTGGGGAAATGAAAATAGTATAGCATTTTTTCTTTAACCTCACTATGATTCTAAATAATCATGATTACAACTTATGACATCAACTTTTTTAAAGGAAAGTTCTTATAAGTACTTATATTTTGAATACTTTTTATGAAAGAAAGAATGTCAAATGTTTCCTGTAGTAGGTTTTAAACTTGAGGTTGTTTAGCCCTCTAGACTAGACTTATTACATCTTTTATGAGTTTTCACTATTTTGCTTATTTCCTTTGCTATTAGATTCTTTCAGTGTACTGAAAATAATTCCATGTCCAGATATTAAAAATCTTGTTCATTTGTTCAACAAGGACTTATTGAGATTTCATTGTGTTAGATTTTTTTCATTTCATCTGATACTATACTTTCTTGACTCTTAAAGCGTCATTTCCTAAACTACATTCTGGGGAACCCTTGTTCCATGAGATTTGATAGTTACTCTGTAAAGGATTGCAAGATTTGAAACTTTGGGGAGTATTCATTGTCTTTCTCTGTATACTCAACAGTCATTCTTTGGTGTTTATCGTAGATGCAAGCATACTGGAGAGTACCACACTTAATACTTATGAGCGGTGCTTATCGCATGGAAAACTCAATTTCTCTTTAGATAGATAACTCATTAGAATTAAAATTTCCAGTTGAAATTCTTATTTTGCAAAATACTGGTCTAATGAAGTTTTGGAACTAGTACTCAGAATTGTTGGTCAAAGTGTCTTTAGTATGTTGTTGGTCTTGTATCCCTTACTGTAAATTCTATTTACTAACAAATCCTTCATACTTAACAAATTTTGTTTACTCATATGACTAAAACTTGAGCATACTTGTAGAGTCCTCTCGACCATTGGAAGGAATCATATTCAAATATCAATTAAAAAATCTAAAATTACCCTTTAGAGAGAATAAAACTCTGAGTTTAATTTCTATCAGGGTAAAGCGTATAGGAGTACTGGCTGTTTGCTCAGGGTATAAGATTGTCTGGGATAATCTTACATCTTATATTCCATGTGCTCATTGCTTTTTGCTATTGCGTTAGCCTCTGGATTGGCCTTTCACTACCTAGGTTGTCTTCTTGCTCAATAGCTACGCCACCAGTGACTGTTGAACCGATCCACATTGAGAGTTGTGGTAGCAGATTATACACCAGATATCAGAGAGTGAGTATATAAAGAGATTTAAAACTGTCTCATGAACAATTTCTCATATTAACCATATGTTGAAAAGGTAATACTCATATAGGGCAGATTAAATAAATATGTTAATAGAATTAATTTCATATATTTCTTTTTACTTTTTCAGCATGATTAACAGAAAAATTAAAATGTATGTGGTTCATATTTTTTTTTCTTTTGGGTGGTACTACACTCAGATCTTTCCTGAACACACCTATCAGAGCTTTCCTTTTGAAATAGCAGATCTTCTCATTCTTTGAGCCAAAATTCTCCTGCAAAAATTCTCCTCATTCTAGAGAAAAGGCAGTCTTTACTTGGGCTACAGGCCCCAGAGTATGACCCTGTTCCCTCAGCTTCTGCTGCTCCAAGCCCTACCTGAGGGGCTCTGCATTTACATCCCTGTTCCCAGCAACCTGTTTCTCAGGTAACTGCATGGTTCGCCTTCTCAATCTGCTAGGTGTCTGCTCCTGTGTCTCATCAATAGCAAGGCCCCTCAGGAAGCCCCTTCTGGACACCCCATCTATGTCAGCCGCCTGCTTTTCTGCACAGACTCAGCATAAGTCTCTCCTGTTTTGGCTTCATTTTGAATGGTTCCATATTGTCTGTAGAATGATATCCAAATTGTTTAGTATATTTAGGTACTCTGTTATTATTTGACCACTTACTATTTCTCTAGGATTTGTTCCGCTATCTGTCTAAGCAGACAACAGCCATACATTCAGAATCACTTGGAAGGACCCAAAATAAGAAAAAAAGAATAAAGAATTTATTTGAGACTTAAAAGGTTATTATCATTATTGCACAGAATTAACATTCATCAAATTTCAAATATTGGAGGATATGGAAGCGACAAAAACACTAGAATCCTGCGGATTTTACTAACTTTCTTCCTGTAAAATGTGTCTTAATATAATCACTACCAAAGGCAGATGATGTACTCACTAATAAAGTGTTTGTAACACACGTTTGTAAAAGGATCCTTTATATGAATGTTTCCTTTTAATATTTCTTTCCTTCTAACAATTACTATGATCAGAATTTATTTTCCCTCTAATTAAAATGAAGCATAGCTTATCAATTACTTAGACACTTCATTAGAGTTTTTAGAATGAATGTTTCAATTGTGGAAAAGCAGAAAAACAAGAATTTATATATCAGCAATAAATAAATAAACCTTTGAGAAATCTTTATTGTTCCAGCTCATTAAAATGTTAAGTCTTTTGGACAGTATATCTTAAAGGCCATAAAATTAATAGTGTATTTTAAAAGTTTTATTGGCATGTAATTTAGCCCCAGTGTTTAATTGTGCTGTGTCAAATGGGCTGGAAATCTGGTGTTAATACTATTTTTCTGTTTAAAAAAAAAAAAAACACAAAAATTTTCTCCAGGCCTAGGGTCCCTGTTTTTGAATGTGTTTATTTCACACTGCCTTGCATTTTCATGCACTAAAATCTTAAGACTCTGTCAGGGCTAACTGGATTTGGTATTTCTTTGTGTTGCAAAATTATGCTGAAATTTCAGTCAATAACTAATCATGCCCCTGGTGTGGCAGAATACACAGGACTAAAATCCTGCATATCACTTCCTGGAATTAAAATTTAAAGCTGTCATTACAGGGCACAAGGACAGTGCAGTGAACGCTTACTGAGTGCCTGCAGTGTACTGGTGTTACATAGACGACAGATTACAGGGCACTGTGCATATTTTGAAATGAAGACGTACTCTAATTTTTTTCACTTTACCTTCTAAAATTGTCTTCATAGAAAACAAATTCTTTCACCACTTCTGAGAATTTGCCTTCGTCCTGCTAGTCCTAACGCAAACCTACGCAATAGGAATACCTTTACCCTTTGGGTCTTCTCAAACAGACTTGCTTTTTCTCAAGGTCCCCATACCACAAGAACTGATACTCAGTGTCAGTATTTACAGAGAATTTCAAACTTCTCAGTGCCATCACTTCAAATGGACTGTCTTTTTATCCTTACTGTCTTTTTTAGACTTTGATAACAATCTGTGAAAGCTTGTACATAAGCCCAGCTTCCTTTTTCATCCAGTTTTCTGCAAGAATCGCTCTGAGCATTTTAGCGTCTCTTGAAGTACTCTTTCAGTACCTTTGCCTTCATACTCGTGAAGATCTCCAGCATCCTGAGTGTCTCTCAGATTTGCCTTTTTTCCCATCATTTTAATGGAAGATTTCACATTACCTGGAGTAGTGCTTTCCTCCTTTATCCCTCCCCCCCTTCATTGTAGCACATATTAAAAAAAAAATTAATATGCAGGCGTACGTTGTGGGAAAAACTTGGACCTGGAGGTGACTATAATGAGCCTCTTACCTATGAAAGTCCTACCTCAGTCCTCAGATTACCTTATGCTGCATTGACTGGGCCCCCCCCACCTAGAGGATGAAACCCAGTGGAAACCTTCCCTACCTCTTCACCCCTTCACAGAACCAGAACTTGAGTAGCGGTAGTGTGGAAGCAGAATTATCACTGTCAATTAGACAGTGTCAGGCAAGGAGAGGAGGAATCCTCCGAACAACTGGGGTTCATGTCTACTGAGAAAATGTGAACGAACCCCAGTGATTCCCTGCTGAGAACCTGGACTTCTAAGCCCACATATTCAAGACCCTTAGGGATGGGAAAGATAGACTGCAAGCGGGTCTCTGGGGTGATAGTGCAATGTTATTCCATTCCACTTGGTTCTCAGCAGTGTCTTCATTGGTTCAGTGCACATACTGCATTCCAGAGACCAGTATTCAGAATTGTCCCGTGAAAAGCTGGAACAGCTGGGACATTTATCCACTCATATGCTGGGGCTGTGGTAAACCATGAAGTGGGACACTGGCCTGGTGATATAGCTGCACTTTATAGCTGTGCTGAACTCAGGTAAATGGACAGGCCCCAAATGTTGGCTATGTGAAGAATATATTGAGAATGTAAGGGCGGGAACTTTTTATTTATTGCCGACATATTTCCTGTCCCAGTACAAATGCTAGGGATAAAGATTCATATGAGTGGCCTAAGAAATACCTCTTGAATGAATGAAGATGAAATGCCTGTGGATAAACAATGAACTAGTGAATGAACACCACCTTGCCTGAATTGTTTCAAGTATATTGAATAGTTGTGTGTGGTCATCAGTATCTTATGAAAAAACAGGAACTAAGTCTTTGGCTTCTTTTCCCCCCAAGTCATGTATATTAGGTAAAGTAGGTTGACGCACTGTATCTGCTTGAAGACTACAGGGTCAGACCTCCTCACTGTGCATGTTCACGCCCTGCCGCAGCCAGTGCCCCATCAGTCCCCACCACGTTCCACTGTGCCCCTCCCCCCCCATCCTGCCAGCCTCCCCTTGGTTGCCTTTTTATTGATGTGATGATGACAGTGTATAGCATATTTTCACACTTACCACAGTCCCTCTTTCCTGAATTTGACCACTATACAGTTCAGAGTTGTTAGCATATTTGCTTTGAGATTCAAGTATTCTCCAGTGCTCCTGAATGATGCCTTAGCTCATGCATTCACAAAAGCATTTTTTGAGTTAGTTTTTAAAAAGGGATAGTATTTCAGTAGGTTAAAGGTGAGAGTGTAGAGAATAACACCAAAAATATATATACCAAAAAAATATGTACACACATATATATGTATAGGAAATCAATCCCTGAGTGTGTTTTCAGGAAACAGTGACTAATTAGAGCTTCAGGTATATGAAGTATGTCCATGGGGATATGAGGCAAACTTTGAAAGTAAGTTTTGAATAACCAGCTAAAACATCCTCACACTTTCATAAATGTTCCGGTTACTGATTTTATGATGTTCTGCCTCAACAATAAAGTATGCTCCTTGATACTATACCATTTCCTTTATGCCTGAGGCCTTCTGTCTAATTCATGTCAGTCTTGCAAAACCCTATATATGTATCTCAGGCATCAAATTCTCCTCCAGTCATCTACAGCTAGATATTTTTCCCTAGCCTTTATTTTTGTACTACTTAATCCCCAGTCACCTGATTCTTGATATCATTTAATTCGTTGTGTATTTAATCTTCTCGATTAAACAAGAAGACTGTTAAAGACATCATTCTGCTCCCTATGTCATCTACTCCCATTGTCAGCAGCAGAGACATGCACTAGAAGAGGCAGTAAATGATTATTGAGTTAAGAGCATTCAATCTGATGATGCCTACTGGAATCTTTTCTATACATGAATTTTTAAAGAATATGTTTGAGGAAATACACTTGAAGAATAGGTTTGTACATATATATATCATTTTTGCATATATGTTATATATATAATTTTTATTGAAGTACTGTTTTACATTCTTGCTAGTGTTTTGACAGGAGAGGATTTTCGACTCTCAGGTATAGTCACCATAGCCCTCCATCACCCAAACAACCCAGTCCTCCACCACAGTCCATTATACATTTAAACTTTGCTGTATTCCTGTTTTGTTGTTGTCGTTATCATGTTCAATGAGGTGAGAAGAGAAGAAGGAGGAACATGTATGACAATTTGGGAGTATTTGTTTTCTTATATTGGAGAGGCTTTTATTGCTTGAATCTCAGACAACAAAAGAATCCAAATTTTCAGACTGAATTTCTTTAGTCTTCACAAATTCTAGAAAATTAATCAGCAAAACTTACTCTGAAGATCTGAAAGTGTTGAGCTTTAATTTGTGACCATTTTAAGGTGCACATTTAAAATGTGGGCATTTTAGGGAACAGTAAAATGATAAAGATAAATTTTTTTAACTATTTAGGCATACAAGAACTGGGGTACAGAGGGTGTGGGATTGGTGAGAGGATTCAACAGAGACAGAGTGGGATCTACTGAAAAACACTGCTGAGGGGAGCAGTGGGTGAGTCAGGAGAGGTCTGCTGCACCATGTGGGTCCCCTCCCTGGCTGGGGATCGAACTCATGCTGCAGTGGCTGCTGATAGCTTCATAGTGCTGAAACTTAAGCCCTTGTGCAACCAGGGCAGCCTGATAAAGATCTTTTTTTTTTAAATGTATATATATATATTTGATAAAGATCTTTTTAATTAAGCTGTATATATTGGTTATGCTGACCACTGATAACAGGAAGGGGTTATAAAAGTTGATGTCTTTTGTCATTAAAATAGACCTTGCAAACAATGCACTTTTTGTACTAGGGGATTCAGCTTTTATTGGTATCCTTTTCTCTCTTCTCTCTGCGCGCGCGCGCACACACACACACACACACACACACACACCCCACTAAGTTTTCACGTCCTTCTTTCATACTTTTACTTTGAATTTTTCTTGATGGAATCTTATTTTGTCCCCTTATCTGTTAGATGGGAAGTGATGGAATTTTACGCCTCAGTACATCGGCTCTAAATAATGAATTCTTTGCATATGCAGCACAAGGATGGAAACAGCGACTGGCAGAAGGTAAATGTCTGTTTTCCATTATTATGTCACATATTTGAGCACACATGCTTCTGAGCTTTGCACCTTTCTCTGATTCCAGTTCTACCCCCCACTGCCCCCCTGAAGAGTTCTTTAATTTCATGAAAGCTCACGCTCTCTTCCAAATGACTTCACTAATTCTCTTATTATTTGCATTTTTGGTATCTGATATTTTTAAAGAAATTGTAGTGCTATCTTGGACATAATTAAAATTTTTGATACAGTGATATTTTCTTTGGAATGGTCATTTGAATTGCACTACTTTATGCATTATGCGTTAATATTCTAGAGCCTGAAGAACCTTCTTGATTTGTTCTTACCACAAAACCACATTATCTTTCTTTTTGATACCAAATTTCTTGAAAGACTAAATTCACACAGTAGTACCACATTCTTGCTCCCTCACTTTCTCCAACTGTCACCGGCGAGTGTGACTGTGGTCAGTTGCAATAACCCCTACTAAGAGAATACCCATGGTTTCCTAATGGCAGAATCTAGTTAGTTCCTCTCACCTTTACATTCCATGTTCCCTTTGCTTTATACCCCATTCATTAAGCAACCATCTATTTTATAAAGATGTACATCCATAATACACTTTTAATTGTTTCCTCGGCTCCATTTCTGACAGTCATTTCTCAGCTCCTTTGAGAAGCTCCTCTTCTCCCTCCATCTGATGCGAAATGCTGACGTAGCCTCCTTTTCTTCCCTGATGCTTTCTTCAGTGACTGTATGTTTTCACTCAGCATCTTGGCTTCATCTGTGGCCCATATACTGAGAACTTCCAAATCTAGCTCCAATTCCTCTGCCTAATTATTGAGATTAATGTTCTATCCTAAATGTCTAGTAGATTCACTAGCTCATAGCAAGTTCCTTTAAACCAGAATTTCAATATTAAGCTCACCATTTGCCTTTTAATATCTACTGTTCCTCTGCCTCCTGTCTATTAATGTCACCACTGTCACATATGCCCTCGCTCTGAAATCTTGATGACACTTTGATCCACCTCCTCCTCCTCACAGTCACATGGTCAAGATATGTTCACTGTGTGCCCTGAATCAGAATGTATCCACCATGCCCGCAGCTACTGACCAGACTGTCATCTCCATCTCTCCTCTGTGCTCTTCAGTAGCCTGCTAACTGGGGTCCTGCCATTTCTTCACTGTCCTGAGCTGCTGAGGTGGCCATGTGCATCCTTCATTGACCACCACCAGCACCTTCCTCAACCTCCTGTAGGAAAAATTCAGAACTCTTTAGAACCTGCATTAGGTAACTGGCTTTGGCCTTCCGTTCCTATTACATTTCATACCATGTTGGACTCCTACCGGCCACTCAAAAGAACAAAAAGGTACATACTCCTCTCTGAGCTTGCAATTGAATGACTTTCTGGAGTCTTCATTATCCTTTTTGATCACCCCAAAAGCTAATTCAAGAATTAGTTCTTACATGTGGTTTTTCCTAATCAGTTGAGGCAGAACTGTTTTCCCTTCTATGGTTTTACTAACTTTATTTAGTCAGAGGTTTTCCTTTTCTTCCCCCAGGCTGACTTCAGTAAGGACAGTGAGTATACACTTGCATTTGCAGGCCTACTAGCATCACACTTGCTGAATGTTGTAGAGTTCCTCTAGGGCTAAATAATGCTTTGAGTGATGTTCACAGAAAGAGAAATTATAGAATATGGTCAGTAATCTTTTACTTTTAGATATCCACAAAAGTTTACAAAAATTAGGTTTTTTTAACAATTGGCAAAGGTAATGACCGCTTTTACTCAATTTATAAGCATTTTCTTTCTAGGAGAATTTACTCCGGAAATGCAATTGCGAATAAGGCAAGAAATTGAGAAGGAAAAGAAAACGGAACCTTGGAAAGAAAAATTCTTTGAAAGGTTTTATGGAGAAAAGTAAGTACTAGAACATTTTTTCCTCATTTCTCTTAGAAGGAAATGAAAATGTAATTCTCTGCTTCACATAGCACACTCATATGCTGTAAAACTTAATAAGCCTATGATAAAAGGCAATAGTCCCTCAGTGTGAGAAATTGCAGGTAAAATTATAGTGGCATATCAGCACTTAAATTTTAAAAAATGCATTTCAAGGGTTTATAACTTGTCCATGAAAATTCATTTTTGACTGAAAATAGCACATGAAATCCAATAGAAGTCAATTTTGGCTTTTGTAACTGGATCTGAGTAAAAATCTCCTGCTTTTTTATCCAAGTACTTTCATTAATGAATACTTCAGAGGTAAGTAGTTTTAGACACATATTCGCACATTTTCAAAATATGTTGACTATGCATATACATTTGCTTACTCCTTGATTTTGGGAGAAGCTGCAGAGTTATTACCCTTACTCTAAATTCTTAGGTGTAGTCTGTTTGTAACGCTTTATTTTCAGTTTGTGTATATGTTTGGTTTGTTTCTGTTTTAAATAATACTAGCATACATAAATTTGATAGTGACTGACCTCAACTGAAAATGGTTTCTCCTTTGCTCTGCAGTTAACAGACACAAAGTCTATTTGGCAGGATTAGGTTTTCATAGACAGTGCGTCCCTAAGAAAGGAGAAGGGATTTGGAAGCTGGTCTTTCTTCATAGTAGAGACAACAAATGCTTGCGTAGTTTTTGTGTATAAAAGATACTGAGGTCATTGTAGGTAACAAAATCTGTACCATTTGGCTAATTTCACAAATTTTCACCCATTAATGAAGACAACCACGCTAGGAAGCTCACACAAGCACTCTTCATGAAAAGGGGTCACATTGCTGATTAACAACCTCCTTCCTCGGAGTAAACCAACCGTTGGTGAATTTCCCTAACTAGAAGTAGCCGCCAGTAGGAAGGAAGGCTGAAGTTTAATGGGAGTCCCAGGATTCCTGGATACATGTACATGTTTCAGGAAAATGAAAAGAGGGGAATTGCTATCTTTTCTCAAAGGTTAAGGATGTTATATGTCTTCATATATAGTCTTGAGCAGAACAAACTCAAACCTGGTTACATCAAAATCTTCCTTGAAGCTTTTAAAATGGAGGTAGATTTCTGGGACCTCCCTCTGCCGCAGGATTGAGGATTTCCAGTTGGAGTGTATCATTGGACACTTTCTAGATCAAGCTGATGCCCAGCAGGACTGAGACCTTAGTATGACACTGAAGATCATTCAGGAGGCTTCTCTCACCCTTTGCCAACAGAGGGAATGTTGGGAGCACTTTTTAAAGTAATAACAGAAGCATAATCAAATTGATTACCTCCAGAGCACTGGTCCCTAAACAGATCCCAACACCAGACTCTGCAGCTGAGTGCTGGACTCTTTTTTTAAAATTCAACATTATTTACCTAACATCTCTCCTATGATGAACAGTATAGAAGATGCCAGACATACAGTCATTGGTAGGGCTTCTTAGGCTCTGCCATCAGTAGCCTACCTTCTAGAAACTGCACTACAGAGAGGTCCTCTTGATTCAGTACATAAGCACTGAATATGTTCTGGCTCTGACAGGGTTCTAAGAAGCGCGTAAACATCATTTCAGTGTTAAGCCTCTTATTCATCTTACAAGATGGATGCCATTACTATTCTTATATTTTCAAAAAGTTTAGGAAACTGAGGAGCAATACAACTGAGTTCCCCGGGTTTATATATGGTGTGGTTAATTAACTTACTTGGAGTCTTATTCCAGAAAATTCTTCTCAAAAAAATTCAGACATACATATGCACCTTCAGTTTTTACATGGAGTTTGTGGGCTTTACAGACTCTCTGGGATAGCAAGTTCAGGGACTCTTTCTGGAGGATGACATTATAGTACTGCGACTACACGTCCCATCACCATCACCTAGTTTTAAATACAAACGCTTCTTTCACTTGGTCCTCTTTTTGCTGTACATAGAATTATCAATAGAATTTTTGTCCCCCTAATTTAGGGCATTGGGTTTCTTACGTGTTCTTATTACTCTTTGATTATATTTTGGGTGTCATATATATTTATTTCTTGCATTAATACTATTCCATCCATATTTCTTCACTCAAAAGTAATTTTGTTACTTTTGGATCATCCACATTCCTCTGTAGGTACAGGATTTTCTTAGCATCGGATGATTTTCATCCAGCTCAACACGGTGACTCTTTTTGCTCTAACTTCCTCAGGAATGTTGCCATCCTGCTCACCTCTAATTAAGATATGTCCAACTCAGTTTTCTGGCCTTTGTTTGAGATATTTGCCATGATTGACTTACCCTGCATACAATACAGCACTGTTTTATGTTTAATTACTTAGAGATGCTCCTTCTATATGCTAACACAGAGTTATCAGAGTTGGTCTGTTGATTTGTGCTCTAGGCTTCTGGAGGTCCGGTTTTCCTTTGTGTGGCAAGTGGTGTATTGTTAGTATCTTCCTTCTGTGCTTTATGTCATCTTAGATGTATTTTCCTTAAAAATTATAAAATGTTGACATCAGCCTATTTTATACATTGCTGTTTGCTAGGACATAATATACATATATATTTAAATAGATTCAATAAACTTAATAATACCCTCATTAACTGTCTGAAATTTGACTGCTAGTAGATAGATTGTTGTATGTTCTACATCTAACCAAGTACTAGTGGTGACTCCACTTGACCTAACCCAAAGTATCTTCTAGCTAATCATTTTGCTTTAAATTTTTCTGTAAATTCATTACTCTGATTCTCTAATAATAGTATAGTTATAATCTAGAGCTTAGTCTGAACCCTTCTTAAGGAAGGTAGAAAGAAAAGAGACTGTGAAGGCGTATAGTATCTTCTGTCTTCCCAGAGCTTTCTGAATTTTAGTAAAGAAGACCACAATCAAATATCTAAAAAGTTTGTTCAGTTTTACTTCTCTTTCATTTTGTGGCTTTAAGTGAAAGGCTAAAGTAGATTTCACTGCAGATTTTTCCTGCATTGATATTATTATATCCATATTTCTTCACTCAAATGTGTTTCCTTCTCAGGAATAATCTTTTTTTCTGCTTATCTTTGTAATTGACAGTACTCTATTTTAACTTCTTTTGGAACATCATATTTTTCTAGCATCTAGTGCTGACTTTGTAACTTGCTATTACAAGAAATGGTGATTTACAGTATCTTTGATAATTTTGCTTTGTTACCTGAACATTAGTCTGGATTATTTCTTGATATTCTTTGTTATTTCTAATGGAGTATCTTTACAGTAAGATATCTACATGAAAGAAGTTAAAAGTCTTGCTTCACATAAATATAATATAGCAGAATCAATTTTGATGACCCCCAAATGTGTTTTGTTATTCATTAGTGAAATTTCCATATTGTCTTAAGTTACATACTTAGATACTAGAATAAGGAGATTGAGTAAAATGTCTTATGTTGCTTTAGGAGAATTTACTCTTTTGAAGTCATTTGTATTTTAAGATTTTGCAACGTATCCATCTTTATTTAGTCATGTTGCATCCTCTGAATACCGCGTGATTTTCTGTATGGACACTTTCCTGCTTTTTGACTTTCAAAGTTGTACTCTTTTTGGTTTTCTGTCCATATTGTCTAATCTGGTGTAACTCTTTTTTTATTCCTTTTACTAATACTTAGTAAGATTCATATCTCCTTGCATATATATATTAAAACTCTATTCCTTTTTTTAAACCAGAAGTCAGTTTTATCTTAGCTATAAAAGCAGTAGAAAACTAAGTCATCTTAAGCTAGTTTACATAAACCAAGTGACCATAAAATTATTTGATGCATTTGGTTCTACTGGACACTTTGTTTGCAAGATACAAGTGGTGACCCAGATAATTTGTGGTTGAACAATAATTTAAAAATTCTGATTTCTGTTCAGGTTGGGCATGTCAAGAGAGGAATCTATAAAGCTCACTTCTGGACCAAACAATGATGGAGCTGAAAGTAGTTCTTCGTGTGGGACATCTGGACTTCCAGGTCTTTCTGTACAGACTCCCTTGGAAGAACAACACCCAAAGAGCATGAAAAATCCAACTTCTCCAGAACCCGATTTCTGTGCCACACTTTGTCCTATGGTAGATGTAGGTAAAGATGTAATGGTAGAGTCAGAATCAGAGGATATCTTGATCTCTGAAGAATCTGTAATTCAGGAGGAAATTGCAGAAGAGGTAGAGACTAGTATCTGTGAATGCCAGGATGAAAATCATAAGACAATCCCTGAATTTTCTGAGGAGTTGGAAAGTCCTGCCAACTCTCATGAAGAACCCTCCATAGCACCTCCTGAAGATAACTTGGAATCCTGTGTTATGATGAATGATGTTTTAGAAACTCTGCCTCATATTGAAGTTAAGGTAGAAGAAAAATCAGAATCTCCCCAGGAAGAAATGTCCGTTGTTATCGATCAGCTGGAAGTATGTGACTCTTTCATTCCTTCCACTTCATCTGTGACTCATGTCAGTGACATAGAACATAAGGAGCCAGAAACTACCATAGAGACTAATACTCCAAAAATAAAACCAGGGTCATCTTCTTTAGAAGGACAATTTCCAAGTGAAGGAATTGCTGTAGATATGGAGCTACAGAGTGATCCTGATGAACAGCTTTCTGAAAATGCTTGCATCTCTGAAACTTCCTTCTCTTCCGAGAGCCCAGAGGGAGCCGGTGCCAGTATGACGTCCCCAGGAGGGGAAACCCAGTCCACTTCAGAAGAATCATGTACTCCAGCCTCCCTTGAGACAGCATTTTGTTCTGAGGTGTCTAGCACTGAAAATACGGACAAATATCCTCAGAGAAACCCCACTGATGAAAACCTTCATGTTTCTTTGATGTCAGAAATATCTCCAATATCCACTTCACCTGAAATATCAGAAGCATCTTTAATGTCCAATTTACCTTTAACCTCTGAAGCATCCCCAGTTTCAAATTTACCTCTAACATCAGAAACATCACCCATGTCTGATTTACCATTGACATCAGAAACCTCCTCAGTGTCTTCCATGCTTCTCACGGCTGAGACCACTTTTGTATCCACTTTGCCGCATCCTTCGGAAGCATCTCCAATTTCTAATTCTTCCATGAGTGAAAGAATGGTACATCAACAAAGAAAGTCTCCTTCTATAGCTGAAGAACCTCTCTCCCCACAGAAAGATGAATCTTCTCTCCACACTAAATCCCTGGGAGAGAGCCTTCACACCCAGCAAAAGACTGTATCAAAGACTCCTGAAGTTATCAAAATGGGTTCATCCACGACTCCCGAGGCATTTCCACCTGAAGAATTACACAGTAAGCCCCTGAGTCAGCAGTCTTGTAAATCACACATTGAAACCGAGAACTCCTACCCTGCCTCAATTTCAGAACTTCCTTCAACGGAAATGATAAAAGTTAAAAACCATAATGTCCTTCAACGTACAGACAAGAAAGGGGTATCCTCACCGTTGGAATTATCTGTCTTTACTGAGGAGACAGAGAGTAAGGGAAGTGAGCTTCCATCAGCTAAATTACAGGATAAGCAATATGTTCCATCCGTGGATAAGCCTTCATTTTCGGAAAGCCCTAGGAATAAAACACATAAGCAGGGAAGCTCACAGAATCGATTGGACACCGCACATAATACCAAGTCTTCAGAACCCTCCAAGTCACCTGATGGCATTAGAAATGAAAATAGAGAATCTGAGATATCAAAGAGGAAAACTGCAGAGCAGCATGGCTTTGGAATCTGCAAAGAAAAGAGGGCTAGGATAGAGGATGATCAGTCAGCTCGGAACTCATCATGTGGCAGCCCACCTGAGAAAGAACAGCCTCCTAGAGAGGAGCCCAGGGTCCCGCCTCTCAAGGTATGGTATTTAGAAGTGAGCAGTCCCATCATAGGCTCTTCCTACTGAGATACTTCATTCTCAAAAACTAAATGTTTTGTTTCTCTCCCAGGGTCTATGTAGCTGTTTATAATTTAGGATTCCCAGTCTGTCATTAAGTTATTATTTCTAGGACTCTGCACTGAAGTCAGAATTTATGTTAACGTATTCAGTTGTGCTATCTTCATATGTATTTGGACTTCAGAATTTAAAGAAAAAAATTTGGAAAGGGAGCACAGCACCTCTCCTGTGCTTGAGGATCCCAAGGTGTAAACAGACCTACATTAACTAGGGAAAACTTGAAAGATAATTCAGTCAGCTATAAAAGTTCTTTAGGACTAGAATAGAGGTAAACAAAAGTCAGAGGTTTACTCTACCGAGAAGAAGGCACTTATTATTCCTTCATTTTCCCATAGAGAGTGAACACCACCATTTCCTAGCAGAGAGGGCCTGATTAATGGAAGATCCTCGTTAAATGTGACGTCATTAATTAAATGAAATTGTATTACGAACCCCGAAGGAAATTACTGTAGATATATATAGATATAAAAATCCAATTTTTTTTTATTTTCAAGAGAATAAAGAAGTACACATTTAGCTTCACATATAAGGAAGCATATATACAAACGGCCTTTTTATATATTTTCTTTTGATCCCAGGTAAATTTGTAGTCTCAGGAAACAAACCTTTTATATGAATTGGCTCTGCCTAGCTAAACAGAAGAAAAGATAAATGGAAAAGAAACTATCTGTTCAGTTTAAAAAAAAACTCTACCCAGTATAATTTATACTTAGTTGTGCTTTTATCTCAGTCCATTTATATTGTCCTACAATAAAATGGATTATTTCATCATACAGTTGATCTAGAATAATAAATATACTCAAGCTTTGTTTTTCTTAGCCTCTTTCTTTTGCTCTGCCCTGAAGTCTACTTCTCATATGTGAATCACGATGTCTAAAAGGCTGACATTTAAGAGTGTGTTTTTAGTTAGTCTGTTTAATAAAGGAATCCATACTAAATAAGATTTGAAAGATGTAAAAGATAAACATTGAGTTCCAATTAAAAACCTGCTATGCATTTTAATTTCTAAAGCAATGTAAGAAAACTATAAACATACTTTCATAGGATATATTTCTAACAATGCCAGTCTGATTTTTTTTGTCAGAAGCTTCTTTTCCAAGTGTTACATAATTTAGTCACAGTAGCCAAGACGAGGCATCAGCCTAAATGTCCATCAGCAGATGAACTAGATAAAGAGGGTATGAAACATATGGTCAACGCAACGCCACTCATCTGTTTAAAAAGGTGAAACCGTGCCTGTTGAGGTGATTATTCGAAGTGAAATAAGTTAGAAAGTAAAAGACAATCGCCAGTTGGTCTCACTTGTTTGTGAAAAAGAAATAGCCAATGGAAAACACTGACAAAGCCCAACAAAAATAACTCGCTGCTCTGTGAAAAATATGGTGGTACTCAGACAGCCCGGGTAAGGAGGAGAGAGTGGGAAGGCAGAATTTGTAGTGGCACAGGAGCATTTGGTGGAGAATGAGTGACGCATTTGTGCATGTGGAGGTGTGAAATTGCTCTCCCCAAATGATATCGTTACGTGAACAAATGACATATCAATGAAATTCCATTGAAAATAAAATTAAATGGACACTATAAGCATATTTAATTAATTTCCCCTTTGAGGTCTTAAGTATATCTAGGCTTAATTGTATTTTAAATGATTTTTTTTTAGACAGAGAGAAGTATTTAAATAAAAATTCGAATATCTTCTCTAATTTCATATATATTTTTTGAGACTTTGGTTCAAAAGGGAGATGTCACAGTTTGAAAATGAGTAGGAAGAGAATTCAGAAAGGTAATTCCACCCACCCATGTTCTAAAGCATAATTCCAAATTGATAACTTTTATAGATGCCCAGAATTTGAGTATATATGCATTAAGAAGGAACACGTTTTCTAGGAAAAACTTTTTCTAAGGGATAAGGGCAGGGAGGGATCAGCACACTACTTACCAGGAGCGCTGAAGGGGAAGACAGACTCTGCATTCACGAGTTACCTGAGCCCGGGAGCGCCCACCTCCAGGGACCCGTCTTCTAGTTCGATGTCTCCAAGAGTGTTCTCAGTGACCAACACGCCCAGGCGCGGTTCTGGTGTGTTAGTTGCTGGAACTTGTGTCTCGTGGATTGTTGATCACTCTGAGAGTCTCTTAATTTGCATAGGCAGGTGAATAGTGTGGGCTGGGCTATTTACAAAATTGAAGAAATCTTGGGTTATTGATACCAAAAGAAATTGCCAAGCCATACTTGCTATTAGAGGCAGAAAACCAGAGTTGTCCTTATTTTATGAAAACATATTGACAATAAAATCCCTCTGGGAAGCAGAGCCCTCACACAAGTATAGTTTTATTCCTTCTTTACAACAACTCTGGAAAGAAATAGGCCAGAAGTAACATTTTACCACTGAGTTTACAAACTTGTATTGTATGCTTATTACATATGTATAAAGCAGCATTCTAGTTGGAAGGGAAGTATATAAAAGCCATAGAGATTTTGGCTCAGGGAGGTTATTGGGGAAACTGAATTATAGAGATTTAGCTATCAGGGCAAAGTTCCAGAGTGAGAATGCTAGTCTCTGACTGCCTTTTTTTAAAAAAAAATAAGATTTATTTATGCATACAAGAGTTGGGGTACAGGCCAGAGGTGCAGGGGTTGAGAGGACTCACCAGAGACAGTAGGGAACAGGTAGATTGACTGAAATACACTGCTGAGGGGACCAGCAAGCGAGGCAGGAGATGTCTGCCATGCCATGTGGGTCCCCTCCCTGGCTAGGAATTGAACTCATGCTGCAGTGGCTGTGAATGCTTCATAGTGCATTGCTTTAACCCCTTGCGCCACCAGGGAGGCCCTTTCCTGAACTCTTGGTTAGCATGATTTCCTTGTGTCAAATTAAAACAGATAAACTCAAGTAGAATTAAGGTCCCAGCTTTCACTCCAGCAAAGAAAGTAAAATCTAAATATCTCTGTCTTTTTAGCTAACCTCATTTTAAACAAGCATGGATTTTGTTTGCATTTATATGAGGCATTATGAAGATGCTTCATTTCCATGCCAAATGAAGTCACTTGATGCTTTTAGAGATGAAAATAGAGCTTTAAAAGTTAACTTTCATATCCATGTTGCATTGTCACCTTAAACCCTCAAGACCCATGTGGGAATTTTAGGTGTAATTGATTCCCCACCAGGAGCAAATACAGCTTCTCTTCTCCAGAGAATTTCATCCTGCCATTGCACATGCCTCCTATGATCATGTATGAAATGCTTTATCTTTCCATTCTTTCCTTCCTGTAGATCCAGCTTTCCAAAATTGGGCCACCTTTTATTATCAAGAGTCAACCCATCTCCAAAGCAGAGTCCCGAGCATCCCCTAGCACCTCCGTCAGTGGGGGGAGGAACACGGGAGCCAGAACCCTGGCAGATATCAAGGCTCGAGCCCAGCAAGCGAGGGCCCAGCGGGAGGCGGCAGCGGCTGCGGCTGTAGCTGCTGCAGCGAGCATCGTGTCTGGTGCCATGGGGAGCCCAGGAGATGGAGGAAAGGCGAGGACTCTGGCACACATCAAAGAGCAGACGAAAGCCAAGCTCTTTGCAAAGCATCAAGCCCGAGCCCACCTCTTCCAGAACCCTAAAGAGTCCAGATTGCCTCCACTCAGCTCAAAGGAAGGGCCTCCAAGCTTAGAAGCATCTTCAACTCCCGAAACAAAAGTTGAAGGCTCAACTGGGGTCATTATTGCCAATCCAAACCGTAGATCCCCTACCAACAAGTCCGTGCGCCCCCGGGAGACCAGCACGGGATTTCAGCAGTCTCTCAACCCAGCTAAACTCCCAGAAACTGCCACTGACTTATCTGTGCGTAGTTCTGATGAAAATATACCTGTGTCGCATTTATCTGAGAAAATTATTTCATCTACCTCTTCTGAAAATAGCAGTGTGCCCATGCTTTTTAATAAAAATTCTGTCCCTGTGTCTGTTTGCAGCACTGCTATGTCGGGAGCAATTAAAGAACATCCCTTTGTGAGTTCTGTTGATAAACCCTCTGTTCTGATGTCTGTCGACAGTGCAAACACTTCAATTTCTGCTTGTAATATAAGCATGTTAAAAACCATCCAGGGAACTGACACTCCGTGCATAGCCATTATACCAAAATGTATCGAAAGCACTCCTGTTCCCGCCACTGCAGAGGGCTCCAGCGGGCCCAACTCCGCCGACGACAAGCAGTTGCTTATGCCAAGCAGCAGTGCCAGTAACTTAGTGTCCGGTCAGTACACCTCTGTGCCAACTCCATCCGTCGGAAATACCTTGCCAAACCATCTCTCCACTAGCTCTGTTTTGATTCCCCCAACGGGAGCAAACAACAGATTTCCTCCTGAGAAGATAGCCATGCCCAGGAGCGAGGAGCAGGCCTCGGCCTCCGTGGGCACCACTGTGAGAACAGCACTCAGCTGCAGGGATTCCGTCACGGTCACGGACACTCTGGTTGCACGCCCTCCCATGGCAATGTTCACTGGAAGCATGCTGACCATAAACTCTTACGACAGTCCTCCCAAGTTAAGTGCTGAAAGCTTGGACAAAAATTCAGGGCCTCGCAACAGGGCAGAAAATTCTGGGAAACCTCAGCCGCCTCCCGGGGGCTTTGCACCAGCAGCCATAAACAGATCGATTCCTTGCAAAGTCATTGTCGACCACAGCACCACGCTGACCTCCACTCTGTCTCTGACCGTCTCCATCGAAAGTGCAGAAGCCAACTTGGACCTCCCGAGCAGATCGGGGAGGCCCGAAGCGCCCATGCAGCCCATGGCCTGTCCTCAGGTCTCTGTCATCAGCAGGCCTGAGCCTGTTGCAAGTGAAGGCAGCGACCATGGTTCTGCTTTCATTGCTGCTTCTGCGGCAAAGCCAGACTGTAAAACGATGCAGGCCGCCTGCACCAATCTCCGAGAAGTACCCCTTGTTGTTCCAGACAAATTAAATGAGGTGACCGCCCCTAGCAAGAGCTTTGCTGAGCAGGCACGTGCCCCGACCACTTTCAAAAGTGAAGCAGACACAACCTGTAGCAACCAGTATAACCCAGGCAACCGGCTTTGCTGGAATGACGAAGGGGTGAGGAGCGCAGCCCAGCCCCTGGCCGCTCACTCGGGTCCAAGCAAACAGAAAGACTATCTAGAGCAGAGCTGCCCGAAGGCCATCAAAACCGAACATGCCGGCTACTCACACGTGTCCGAGCTTCACCCCCGGACTCTCCTGACAAATGTCGCTCTCCCCGTGAAGTCGGAACCTCATGAAGTGGACAAGGGCTTCAGAATGGACACTGAAGACTTCCCCGGCTCCGAGCTGCCTCCGCCCGCTGCAGAGGCGGCCCCTGGTGTGCAGCAGACCCCAAGCGTGAAGGCCCCCACCTCCGGTCCGATGGAAGAGGCCATCTCCTTGGCTGCCGACAGCCTCAAGAGAGTGTCCAGCACAGGGGGCTCCAGCTGCCGCCTGTCTTCGGTGGAGGCTAACAACCCCCTGGTGACGCAGCTGCTGCAGGGCAACCTGCCTCTGGAGAAAGTGTTGCCACAGCCCCGGCTGGGGGCCAAGCTCGAAATCAACAGGCTTCCTCTGCCTCTTCAAACTACCTCAGTGGGCAAAATAGCACCAGAGAGGAACGTGGGCGAAATGCCTTCTAGCTCTCCAAACCCGGAAGGAAAGGGCTACCTGGCAGGGACTCTTGCACCCCTGCAAATGAGAAAGCGGGAGAACCACCCCAAAAAGAGAGTAGCCCGGACTGTGGGGGAACACACGCAAGTGAAATGTGAACCAGGGAAACTGTTGGTGGACCCCGAAGTTAAAGGGGTGCCTTGTGTCATCAACTCCAGCCTGAATCAGCTGGGACACGGCCAGCCATTTAAGCAAGAGTGGCTGAGCAAGCACGCCATGCAGAACAGGATCATTCACAGCCCCGAGGTCAAGCAGCAGAAGCGACTGCTGCCCTCCTGCAGCTTCCAGCAGAATCTGTTCCATATCGACAAGAACGGCACCTTCCACCCCGATGCTGGTACCTCACACAGACAGCAGTTCTACCAGATGCCCGTGGCAGCCAGGGGCCCCGTTCCCACCGCAGCTCTGTTGCAGGCCCCTGCCAAGACCCCAGTGGGCTGTAATGCATTCGCCTTCAATAGGCATCTGGAACAAAAGGGGTTGGGAGAAGTTGGTCTCTCTTCAGCACCTCACCAGCTTAGGCTAAGCAACATGCTGTCCCCCGGTGTACCCATCAAAGAAGGTGATGACGTGGGCGGGGCGGCACACCCAATGCCAAACAAAGCACTAGTGCATCCTCCACCCCCACCGCCGCCCCCGCCTCCACCCTTGGCGCTGCCCCCACCTCCCCCACCGCCACCTCCACTACCTCCACCTCTTCCTAATGCAGAAGTCCCATCTGATCAAAAACAACCGCCAGTTACCATGGAAACCACTAAGAGACTTAGTTGGCCACAGTCCACGGGCATATGTAGCAATATAAAATCGGAACCTCTTTCTTTTGAGGAAGGTTTAAGCAGCAGCTGTGAACTGGGCATGAAACAAGTTTCCTACGACCAGAATGAAATGAAAGAACAGTTAAAAGCATTTGCTCTGAAAAATGCAGATTTCTCTTCCTATTTGCTTTCTGAGCCACAAAAGCCTTTTACCCAATTAGCTGCTCAGAAAATGCAGGTGCAGCAACAACAGCAGCTCTGTGGAAATTATCCAACAATACACTTTGGTAGCACGAGCTTCAAAAGGGCAGCATCTGCAATTGAAAAGTCTATTGGGATTTTGGGCAGTGGGTCCAACCCTGCCACCGGCCTGCCTGGTCAGAACGCCCAGATGCCCGTGCAGAACTTTGCCGACAGCAGCAATGCAGACGAATTGGAACTGAAATGCTCTTGCCGGCTGAAAGCCATGATTGTGTGCAAAGGCTGCGGGGCCTTCTGCCACGACGACTGCATAGGGCCTTCAAAACTCTGTGTAGCTTGCCTGGTTGTGCGGTAGGGGCTGAGTGCAAGATGCAGTATCCCTTTTCAACGGGGAAAAGCCAAACGGCATCAGCTGCAACAAATTGAGTGATGCGGTGGTTTAGAGCACGCTAATTTATTTTGCTTTGGAACAGATTCTCTTTTCTTGTGGGATGATTATTTTCTTGCATTTCTCAGAAAAGGGAGATTGCGTCTCCACTGAGTGGCCCACCAGCATGTTTTTTGCATACTTAGTTGCCGTTCCCATCTTGGAAAATTTCTGTCCGAGGATATACGGTTCGCTAGCCCGTGCTTCTTTTTAATCCAGGGGTAGGTAGGAAAGGACATTCTAATGACGTGCTACTAATTGAGATGCAGTGGTAGAAAGAGAATGGCAAAGGGATCCAAGGTGGTTATGCGCTCTTCTGTCAAGTTGACTCTCTAACACGAAGGACCTGCGGTCACCAGTGATTAAATTGTATTCGGAGAGGGGGATCTGATTTAAATAGGATTCCTTATATTTACTCGGCACGAAAGAGGCATCAAAGGAGGCATGCCATTCATTAACCTCACTGTCCTTCCTCCCTTTCCTCCCATTTTTCCTCTTTTCAGAGGCTGGCAGAGCTCCTGGGTCTGCCTTGGACATTGTACACACTGTAGTGAAACTGCAGTATGAGCCTCTTGCCCAGTAACCTGGTCTGAGCCCTTTGACACCTGATATTGTTGAGGTCCCTTGGCCGACAGAGAGCCGCTGGCCCGGCAACTTGCAGAACTTCACGTGTGGCTTTTAAGAGCAAGTATGAAAAAAATGTCCCCAAATCAAAAGCAGACAAGTAAAAGGCTTGTATGCCAAAGCATAAACGGGTTGATAATATAAATCGCAGTCCATTCCCGGCCCTACTACAATTTTGGGGGAAATACTTGTAGTCCTTTATCGATGACACCAGTGCATTTTGGCTTTCGTTTCAGCAGAGTGTGGACACCTCTTCCTTAAAGTGTTATTGCTGACAGGAAGAACTACGGAAAGTTCAAGTGTGGACGTGTTCCTCAACATATTTTCCCCATGATTCACGATCTATATATCATTATATTCGACTCTGAAGTAGTCATTATTTAAAAAAAATCTTCCTAGGTATTGCATGTCTTCCTACCCCTCAGGTGACTTTAGGACATTCTTCATGTTTGGGGGAATAGAACTCTTCTTGAAAAAGGGATACTGCATCTTACAAATGTCGCCAGTGTTTATTCTGTAAAGTCTGAGTGTGGAGTATTTGAGCTGCATTCCAGATACTTTGGCCAACCTCATGCCACAGCCAAGTTGCCCCTCGGAAGGCTCTGTTCCCCAAGGCAAGGTGAAAAGCACATCCTCATGTGGAAGATGAAAGACAACAGAACACGCCCATGTAACTTCAGATTACAGAGCACAAAATGTGGTTTGCCATTAACCCACTGATTCATGGTGGCTGGAAAACAGAAAAAAAAAGGGTGGGGGGGTGGTGAGGGATCATCCACATCCAGGGTAAGAATGACAGCTGATTTCACATGGGATTATAATAATCAATGTACACTTTTAACATTCCCTTAAAATATGTCTTAAACATAAACCGGAATGAGCAGGAAATACATTCCTGGAAAAAAAAAAAAACCTACATGATTTTTGATAGTAATCAGCCATGGTATGTTGTTTTTCTCCATATTATTGTGATGCTGCCAAATTTCTTTAAGTGATGGAGATGTCATTTTTTTCAAAACACATTACAGATAATGAAAGATTATCTTTAAAAAGGAAAGCAAAGCAAAGAAAAGCCACAAGTTTGGTGCTTCAGTACTGTCACTTCTGTTCTTCACATTAAAAGTATCAAAATAAATGACTGAGAAAATTAGCAATGCACTTAACCAGCCCTTCCTTCCCAAGGATGCAGCCTAAGCCCCAGCGGATTCTTGGTTCACTCTGTGCTGGGTTGTGATTGGGTGGAGTACTAGCCCGTGGTCTGTCTGGTCTGCTTGGCTCTGATGTCATCTTGGTTCAGAAGATCATGCTTTAATCTCACAGAGGGACTCTCTTAAAATCCAGACACTTGTATGCCAACTCCTTCCAAATTCAGTTGCCGCTATACCAGTGTCAGATACTGTCTACACCAGCAGTTTCAAAACTACCACATTAGTAACTGACACTGTATTGAAAGAAACTCTTGTCTACAGAACTTTTGCACTCTGTATGTGAGGTACAATTGAGGCAGATGTGCTGTTCACTCACTAACACTTCCATCATTTGGAACCTGCAAGTTGCTTACTGGGAATAAAGAAAAGTGTCCTTCTGCATGTTTTGATTTCTCACATATGTAGATTTGGAGAATCAGTTGTTGATTATGCATGGATTCTAGCACCCAGGTCCAAAGAGCATAATTTTTTATGTACCTTTTTTTTTTTTTGCCCCAGTTTGAATTCCTCATGTTTGCATATATTACTGAGAAATTAATACCTTTGGGCTAAAATATGGAAAGGAAGTAAAATTCAGAAGTAAAATATGGGTGAGCTAATTTATAATGGCCGCTTAATTTATATACATAAAAACCATTAAGTTTGCATTAGATGAGTAGGTTCTGAGTTTCCTGATTTTCACAGGTGTCTGCCTATGTGCAAAAGGTGTTTGTTATTTACTGCATAGTCATTGTGGTGTAATGTGCAAATTTTAGTGTGTGCATTATCCTGATTATTGGACACACTTATCCCTGTCAGGAATGGAACTTGCACATATAACATGTAATTTTTTTTTGTTTTTGTTATCACAAAGGATGTATTTCCCTAAGTAGCACTTTTGGAGCAGGGGAAGGAAGAAAACTGCTACTCCCTAACCCCCTCCTATGATATGATATGATATGCATACGCCTGAGGTGTATAAAGACATTTAGGTAGTTAATGGGCATGTTAATAAGAACGTTCTGATGCAAATTCATTTTCAAAATGAAAATGTTTCTCCTTCCCCAAAGTGAGACTAGCAGAACTGTCGGTGAACTGAGCACCATAGTTATATATATTTCCCTGCTAAGGTCTAGTTTGAAAAAAAAACTTGAAAACCTATGAGGTTGAGCCTGGTTGCTATAAGACTTTGTGGTGGTGTGTGTTTTGGGGATGAGCTATAGAAGGTTTAGTTGGCTTCTAGACCTTGGATATTCTTTCTTATTCAAAATAAACACAGAAACAAAGAGGTTGGTGCATTTGGTGCTTCATAATACAGTCAAAAGTGAGAATACACGATGCTGCAGCCCCACTTCATTTGCAAACACTCGCACAGTTTCAAAGGAGGAGGTTCCTGTGGCCTCGGTTTCCCAGCTCCTGCTTGGCCTGGTGAGGTCCCAGGTCACAGAAGCTGAAGCCAAGCTTATAGGGTTGCATCGTCTCTGGTGTGAGGCCAGTACCGCACTAGCTGCCTGGCGGGAGCGACCCCGCCCAACATACAGAGCTCAGAGTCACTGTCCATCTGTGTTTCCAGAGAACAATGTGAAGAGTCCTAGAAAAGGAACTCGTCAGACTGTCAGGGGCCTGTGTAGCCAAAATGTCACTGAATCAAAAAATCTTGTTGTCTTCAGTCTTCATGCTTTGTCACTGTAAAGCGAACAAAAAGCATTTTTACTATAATTTAAAGGAGCTGCTTTTTTATAGCACATACTATTTCGCTTTGTACTATATTTGATAGTAGCAGAATAATTTAGACTGTAGAGAAACTTTGTTGTATTTGTACTGTTCATGAATGTTTCAAAGAAAGTGCTTTACTTGGTTGCCATAATTTTCTTGTACTGCTGTATTTTCCCCCTGCTTCATGGAATCTTAATCTAATTCATATTTTCAGTACTTTTTTTAAAAATGTGTTTGTATTTTTTTTTGTCAGTATTCTGAATGTTTACATCTGTTTGACATTAGCCATTTAATGCCTTTTTTAAAGGTGGTATTACTCCTACAGTGTAACAGCAAAATGTGAAATCTACCCATACATAACATGCATGACAAACACAGATTGGGGGCCGAGACCCTGAACATACATAGACGTTTTATATCAGCATACAGAAAAGTAAAACCCTCCTTCAGTCCTCTACCAAAGAATATATTCTTCCCACAGGAAAAACTCAGAAAAGGTGTGTAAAATCCTCAGAAGGGGGAGCAGTTGATTCAGTGAGACTGCTAAAATTTAATACTGTTATGCTTGCTTTGATACCTGACTAAATGTGACTGACTGCAACAAGCATTGAAAAAATTTTTAGACAGTGTTTTGTTTAGAATTCAGGGATCATGCATTCTTTAATGGTGCTGTTTGTTTTTTATTTCTTCTTTTCTACAAAGAAAAAAAGTGTTGCCTACAAAAGTGACCGCTCACAATACCATAAGTTAAATTAAATGAAATGTTTGTCTCTTCATGTTTCTGTTTTTCCCTTTCTCAAAGTAACAGTTTGGGTTTCAATATTAAAATACGCTGGAGAAAATAAAGAAATTAAACATTAAATGGTTGTCCTTTTTTTTAATGAAATGAGGGTAAATATACATGACATACAAATAAAGACATTGAAATTTTTAATTGTGGAAAAATATTTAGGGAAAAGATGAAATATTGTTAAACTAGCTGTGATTCTTTTCAGTATGGTGAATTGTAAATGTGTGATTATAGATATTGCTGAAACAGTAAAAACCCAAAACTGAGACCTCTTGGAATTTAACCATATGGATATTCTTACTTAAAACTTTATTTGGACCTTCGTGTTTTCATAAAAGCCTTGTGAATTCTTTATAACCAAAAATTCAGGTAAAAAAATATCATTACTGCCATATCTAATTTTAACTTTCAAAATGAATTTACTTTCAAGTTCTTTTTTAACAGAATTTTTATGGTTATTTCTTATTTTGCGTTAAATATTACAGCTGCAACTATTTGAATAAAATGCTCTGAACCATTAAAACAAAATTGTGAAAGTTATATTTATATTGGTCTAAAAATAACCTTATTTTTACAGTAAGATGAATCAGAGAACTTTAACTCTTAACTTCAGCTGTGTTTCCATGGGAAGTGCTCTCGTTAGCCACCAGATGGCGAAAGAGGATATTTACTTTTGGAAGAAACAAAAACATGCTTCTTACTCCTCCAAAAACTAAATCAAATGATTATAATATGGAAGTCCATCTTATACAAGTAAGTCAGTGAAATAAATTTCTAAGTTTTATTAAATTACTTTTACTGCAGTGATGACTTTCTTCCTTGTTGTATTTTTAAAATATTTACAAAATGCTTAATTTTATGTAAAGTTGCAGAATTTTTACTGTTTTCACTGCATTATTCAATAGCTGTCATCTGTAGTTTTAGGTTTTAATTCATTCTCATTAAATGGGTACAATTATACAATTTTATATACCTATTCCATTTTTCTTAATATTCTTATTAAAGTGGTCTAATTTAACTATCACTCTTAGGATCTAAAATACTTATTCGTGTCCATCATAGTCTTTATGTTAGAAAAACAGATTTACCCAGTTTCCATATTGATACTTCAATGTAATCAAAGGTAGATAGGAACATATTTCAGAATCTCTCCAGGAAAGTAATTGATACAACCGATTCAGGCTTCATTCTGCAGACACAATTGAACAGAAATCCTAGAAAGTGTTTCCTCCTTCAAATTATTTGAAAATTCTATCACAGGTTATTGAGACTTAAAATTTTAAGTTCATAACACAGACGTTTATCCATAGTAATATACAGAAATGGAAAGTTGGGACACACCAATGTCACAGTTAACCTGGGTTTGTCTAAGGTAAGCAGTGAACTGAGCCCTTTTCAGTACCAAAATGTGTCCTCACGTTGCCAGTGGAAGTGGTAACCACGCAATCTCAGGAACCTGACTTACAAAGGAAAGGGTGAAGCTTTTCCATTTTAAGTAAATAGTTTTTTAAGTTTTTCAACCTTGTTAGTATCCCATTTTGGCACTTAACAACAAGTAAAGTAAGAAATCCTGTGAGACTTTGTTAGACAAAAAAAAAAAAAAAAGGCCTTATTACAACAAATCAGTGAAGATTGATTGAATAATAGTCATGTGAACAAGGGAGCTTCCTGAATCTGCTTTATCAACAGTTAAAGACTTAGACTTTCTCCACTGCATTTCTGGGAAAACTTGTTTCCGAGATATTTAGGTGACAATTTCCAACTACAATCTAATATTTTTAAAGTAAGTTTTTTTAAGATGGTTTCAAGTTGGTATTTAACATAAACATGGTTTACGTTTCAGGAGCTTCTCCTTTTTGCTTTTCCAAGTTCATTATGAAGGGGACACTCCATAAATAGCCACTTGGCCGATGGCTGGGAGTATCAGCTGGTTTAACAGAAGGTCCTGGATGCTTGAGGTTTCACAGGATCATCTCATTTTCTGTAGGCTGATCACAAAGTATTTATTAGTAGCTGCTAAATAGAAAGTAGGTTTCACATTTTATCCAGGCTTGTGTCTCTAGTTTCAAATGATTTTATTTCAGGAAGATAATATTCCAGATCCTCATTCTTCAGTGATGATGGAATATGGAGAAATTTCAGAGAAGTACAGAACTAGTTTCCTTGATACACTGGACTTCTTAGCATTTGATTCTGGGATGCTGTATACCTTCCAGATAGAGGGCAGAGTGGTTGGCCTCAGTGAGTAGAGGGACCGCATGAATTCTTGTATATTCGCTTCTTGAGTAAAGTCTGCAACATTTGTGTATGTCTGCTTATACAGAAAAGACCCGAAATGGTTTTTAGAAAAAAACACGAAATCTTAATGTAACATAAAATTCATTTTCCAAGTAGTTTAATATCAAAAAGAGGAGTCAAAGGCTTGATGTTATTAGTGGAGACAGTTCTCCATGGTGATTTCTAAAGGAAGCAATACATTTTTTATGCTTCTTTTTTAAAAAATATGCATACAAGATCTGGGGTACAGGACAGAGGTGTGGGGGATGAGAGGATTCACCAGAGACAGAGTGGGGAGCAGAACAGGCAGACTGACTGAAACACACTGCTCAGGGGAGCAGCGGGTGAAGCAGAAGAGGTCTGCTGTGCCATGTGGGTCCCCTCCGGGGCTGGGCATGGAACTTGTGTTTCAGCAGCTGCGGATGCTTCATAGTGCCGAGACTTAATCCCTTGTGCCACCAGGGAGGTCCCCTTATGCCTCTTCTTAATGCGTAGGCTCAATGATTTTTTAGTACTACAATTTTTTGGATAAAATAATCTTTAACTCTAGGGACTCAAAAATGTATGGAAAAAGAGTTGGTATCTTAAAATGAAACATTCAGAAATTCAAAAACTTTTTCAAAAATACACTTAGAACTATGTGTCATTTATTACCAGTAATCTTCAAACACCTGATTTCCTTATTGCCAGAAGCCAGCTTGAACACACCTCTCACTTTTTGATGTTGAAAATGACAGTGTGACATTGGTAATTGCTGGTTTCTTTTTTTTCTCTTCATATTTTGACATTGGAATGGTTCTTCATGAAAACATTTTTGTCCAAAGAACTTTGTTGAGCAGAAACTGGGATTAATTGAGGATGCTATCTCTACAATTATAATTTAATAATTCTCATTCTCTTCGTTACAAACTAATCATTTTCAAATCTCCAGTATTCATGATTCGAATTTGAAGGAAATAATTTCTCTTCATATGAATAAATTTTTATAGATTTAACCATATGTTAAACCAGATATGAGATACAGCAATTTTCAAAATTGTTCCAAAGGATGCATGTAAAAAAAAAGTGAAAATATTTGTGAAATATTATGTACTGAGTGCTGGAGAGCATTTCATTGGTATTAATTATAACATTTCTCCGTTGAAAACCTCTGTCACATAGGTATTGGTATATCAATGTGAAAAATGAAGAAGCTGAGACTTAGTTTAAAGAATACACAGTTAAGGTCTGAGGTATTAAAGATTTTTCACAAACTAAGGCTCACCTCTTATTGGCTAGTAGATACATTGCTGCTTCCCAGAATACAAGGTACAGGAAATTCTGAGAGCCCAGGGCCTGAGCCTTGACAAAGTTATAGGCGATAGCAGAAAAGATGGTAATATAACTAAGCACTGGAGCACTTTTAGTGCCAAGATTTAACCAATATTCTGTGAGCAAATTTTTTTTTTTACTTTTTTATTATTAGTTATATTTGACATCATTTGTAGTCCCCAGGGGGTACCCAACACCATTTCACCCGTGCACCATCACCTCAGTCCCTTGTGCACCCTCTGGCATCTTCCCCGTCTTTGCCCTCCCCCC
>JAGFMF010011464.1:8412993-8427737 GCA_019455555.1 Galemys pyrenaicus | reverse complement strand
ACTATTCTTTTGATCTCTTTTGCATCTGTTGTAATTTCTCCTCTTTCATTTGTGAGCCTGTTTATTTGTGTTTTCTCCTGTTTTTCCTTTGTTAGCCTGCCTAGAGGCTTATCTATTTTGTTTACTTTTTCAAAGAACTGTGAGCAAATTTTTTTTGTTCACCACATGTATGTTAGGTATTATAGTGGATATAAAATTTTATTGATGACTTGATTCCTTAAGAAAAATGAAGTTATCCAAATGTCCTAAATGTGTTGTGCTTTAACATTGTATCACAAAACATTGCTATAATGCGTAGTGAATCTTCTCAGAAATTCCCGATGTACCTTTCCAGCAAACATCCTATTTCCTAGAATAGAATAGATGTGGATGGGGTAGTAATTGATGAGATGGAAATTTTGGATAGATACATCATTGAAACAGTAATTTAATTACCTGACTATCTGGATTCAGAGTAAAATCTTTAGACAATATAATATGAAAAGCAATATAGTTTTCTCTACATTTTCTACTACAGGAATTATACTTTGTCACTTAAAATAGCAAATAAAAAGAAACACTCATTTGTATGAAGAATGGACTGTCATCAAATTTGGCTCATCTGGAGAAACAGCACAGATGGTCTGTTTTGCTCCAGGATTGTGGTTTCGTGCCCTGCATGATTCGCCAGAGAAGGTAAATCAGCATCTGCTCCTTTCGTTTTGGGTTCCTCTGTTGCAATAATAGGTAGTAATATGCATGAACATCTTTGTGTCACGAGGCCTTAGCAGGAAAATGAATGTTACCTTCTAGCTAAATTAGAGAGGATTTTTCCTGCAGGTTTACATTCAAATTAATGAGAGAACAATTTAAAAAAAAAATAGAAAGTCCTAACATGAGGACATAGAATGCTCTTTGGCTGAAATGTAGTAAATTCTCTTTTTTTTTTTAAGTATAAAATTTATCAGATAGGAAAAACTGGGCTCTGCAATTGACTATTATTACACAGTCATTCATTGAAGTATTTTCACAGGAAATATGTTTGTGTATAATTTGCCTGTGAGAACAGATATATAATATGTATTTCAGCACATAGATTTCATCTGTTTTTGTGGTTCACAGTTGGCTCCTGTAAGTACTACTAAGTATGATTAATAACTTTAATAATGGGAAATCTGATTTCCTGGCCCATAGTTCAGTAAATAGATTTATTCAAATCTAGAGAGGTGAACTCCTGCATGGGAAGCCAGCATCTCCCTGGGCTATGCACAACACCCATTTCTAATTTCCTTTCTGACCATTTCCGGACTTAGAGTTACAGAGCGACCGTATAACTAGAATGAACTCTACTGAAGAGCAGATGTAGGAGCTCATCAATTCTGGTATCTCTAAGCAGTTTTCCTCACTCACAAGATGGGATGATCCATTCTTGCACACAGCAGTGTTCATTTTGTTGGCTTCTTCTCTGCCAGCCTCTGTCATGGTTGCCTTAACTACAAAATGAACACTCAAAAGTGCTTGAATTTTTATTCTCATCGAGGAAGATAGGATGTAATATACCTCATATGTTTGACTATGGAAAGTGCTATGAGGGAAAATAAAGCATAGGGAGTCTCTCTTGGAGTTATAAATGTCTGTAGTGCTCCCAGAGAGGTCTCACTGATAAAATACTCTGCACCCTTCCCCTCCTCCTCGCCAATTCATATATTGAAGCCCTAACCCTAAGTGTGACTATATTTGGAGGTAAGACAGCTAAAGAGGTAACAAAGATAAAATGAGGTCTTAAGCAGGGCCCCAGTACTATGGGGTAAGTGTTCTAAAACGGTGTCAGAGAGGGTGTTCTCTTCCCTTTTCTTCTCCCTCTTTCTCTGCCATTCTTGGGCACTATGAGAACATGACATCTATGAATCCAGAGTTCCTTACCAGTAACCAGCTCAGCAATGTGTTGGTCTTGGGCTTCTCAGTCTCCAGAATGATGAGAAAATAAATTTCTGTTGCTTAAGTCTCCCAGTGCAGAGTATTTATCTCACTAACATAGAAAGTTGCATTTGAGTAGAGAACTGAAAATGATGTGAGGGTAGAGGAGCATGTGACATGGGCCCTGGGTGACGAGACCTTCAGGGCAAAGGCAGAATAAATGTAAGAGCCGGGGTCTCAATCAGCTGTGGGAGGTAAGTTACATAAAGTCACCCTAAGTTTTCAAATGGCCCTTTGGAAAGGGGTGACACTGACATTAGGCAAATTAATGAACTTTCTAGGCTTTCCATTTACCAAGGTTCTTGTGTAACTCATGGGATCAACTATTTCGACAAGAATTAAATGTAACTTTTCATATAAATGATTAAGATAAATTACTTTTTCTTTACACATGTTATTGGACTTCTAATAAAAAGTTGGAGTATTTATCCACTAAGCTAGATCGAAAGAATTATGTATCATTTCATCTAAAGCCTTGCTAGTTCTAAAGCCGCCTCTGAGAGGTAAGAAAGTGGCATGATCCCCATTTTCAGATAAGGAAAATAAGAGGCAAACATATAAAATCATCGGAAAAAGAGCATCTGTCTCCAAAGGCCATGCCTTTATAGACCATGCAATTCTAGGTAAACGCCAGCGTGCAAGAACTGCTCCTGAATTAGCTTCTCTGCCACTTCTAGCGTGAGTAGCTATGAATTTAGAGTAACTAAGCAGGGGGTATATTTTTGTCAGGTGGAATATAGTACATTCAGACAAAAAGCTTTTGAACAGTGTATACACTCTGACCTGTAGTGATAATACACTAGAATAGAATGCAAAAGCTTAATACATTAAAAAAGAACCAAGTTGATCCAGTGTTTGCATCTCCATAAGCTCTGTAAGGTATAACAGCATCAGCTCTGAAGCACTGCCTTCCAGTTGGTAAGTAGCACAGGGAGGGTGTCAGAACCATCCAGTTACACTTTGCCTAACCTGGAAGAACCTTCACCCGTTCATCTGCACTAGTGCCTTTCTGGCATAGCCTGGTGGGGAGCTAGAGTTGAACAACACACGCCACAGCATGGGAAAGACTTCTTAGAGTTCTGATTCGGAAGTTGAAAAACAATGTTTCCTACATTAATTTACTTAACTCATCTGAACTTCTGAACTTATTCATAAAGATGGAATTATGGTAACCTGGCAAAATTATTGTAAGGGATAACAGTACATGCAAGCCACTTAGCAGAATGTTTGCTGCATTATTATGCTCACAATAAATGATCTGTGATATTTAAGGAGGCATATTCTCCCCACAATGCCTCCAATGCCTGCATTTTAAAATTGGAAATGGGCACTTGATAAACACCAGTATTATCTTGACATCCCTCTAACCTTAAGATATGATATCATTTCCATTTAATAAAGAAAGAAATGGAAACAAATGAAATTTGACTGTTTTTTTCCAGTTTGTGTATTTCCTATTAACATTGGAGGTTATTATTGCTGAGGTTTCTGACTATGTAACTTTATTCAAAGTACCATGGTTCTGAAACTTCATTTTTCATTAAAATAGCTCAGGTAGCTTGTTAAAATGCAAAGATTTGGGTCTCAACCTTAAAGTTCTGATTTAACATCAGTCTAAGGAATTCTAATTAGAAAGTTCTAATAAGAAAGTTAGAAACATATTGTGTCAGGATCTCCCGTTACATAAAATATTAATTTGTCGCTTAACATTGGAAGGTTGAAAACAATCAGCGATCTAATCTTCAAAATCAGCAGTTTTCTATAAGAGTAAATACTAGAAAAAATGGTAAATAATTGGTAAATGCTTAGGAAAGGGTTGGTTGTAAAAATTGGGTTAGCTATATAAAGGAATTTTACTCAGTTATAAAATACGACATTGTAAAAGAATATTAATGGTGCAAAGGAATATTATATACTATACTAAATTTAAATGCAGTTTAAAAGGTCATATATAAACTTACTGGTATTATGAAAGACAATTGTATTTTTGGAAAGATAATTATATGCATATATTTTTATACCTATATGCAAAATAGCAAGTGATTCTGGTTCATTTAGGTTTAGGGAGTTTGAGGAATTTTATCTTTGTCTTTACTGAATTCTTCAATGTTTTTCTTTGAACATATGATTTGTATTAGCAGATTTTAAGCTATAAAAAGTAATGACAACTTTATTGCAGCCTATGTCAATCTATAATCTTGAGTAATATTTTAAATTTATATTATATTCATAGAATATTGGATGATAAATATTAACATTTTATATATTTATTTTCTCATTGTTGAATATGTTAGCTTACCCAGCAAAGATGAGTTAGATAAATGTTATCTATCAAAAGATGTTTTATTGAAAATAATGTTGTCTTTTAGTATGCTAAACAAATAAGCAGCAGGATGAAGCTCTGAGAAAGTGTTATTTATCAAATTTCTGCTGCCACCCAGTGGCTACCCATTCTGTTTTACTTATACTGTTCACCTAGCTAATTGACCAGTGATGTTGTTCTTTAAGAACCTGTCATCATAGATAAAATCAACCTGACCCCCCAAATCAGTGATTTTCTAGCTCTGAGATGATCCATTGAACCATATCAAGTAATAGAAAAATCATTCACTAAAACAGCACTAAGATGTTTTGGGACTACATACCACATTATTTTTCCCAACAAATTCTAGAATCTCTTTCTCATTAAAGGAGAGTCTTATACTGATATTCCATGAATCCCATGTAAGGAATGGTTGCCACACAGCAGCAACCTCTAATACCTGCTCACTGAATTGGATCCACTCACCTTTAAGCTATTGGAGGAGAAAAGCTGAGGATGAAGCCAAATCACAAATAACACTCGACAGCTCTCAGCTCAATAGGGGCATGGCTAGACAAGAAGAACTAGATCTTTTAAGCTGTGAAACAAGGTTCCCAGAGTGGGATTTAAAATAAAAATATGAAAAAAACATAAAGGTAAAATAAGAAGAAATATCATCTGTACAAGTTTCACTGAATACCAAGAAACTTTTGAAAACAAGTCATATCTAGAAAATCAAATGAAAAGTGTAAAAGTCAAATATGTAAACTAATGATCCCAAATCCTTGAATTTAGAATAAATGTAAAAATTTTTCAAAAAAATAAGTATACAAAAAAAGAATATATAATAGACTTCCCAACTCACCCCTCTCTCTTTCCTTCCCCATCTGACTGTAATTTTTATAATTATCCTAACAAAAAATAAAGCACACAATTTAAAGAACAGTTTGGGGTTAAAATCTAAAGTAACACAATCACTTCAGCATGGCACTTTACTACTTTCTTGGCCTCAAAATCAGCTTACACATGATATTCTTTCATTTTTTTTAAAAAAGGAAGACTTTTTTAAAAAATACAAACTATCCAGATAGCATTGAAAGCCACTTGTCATTTGATTAATAGTACTATTACTTAATTTGTATTGTGATAACCTCTGTTGTTCTCATTGAGCTTTGTAAACAAATTCAGGTGTTAGCTCATTATACATTCATGCCTTGTTTCAAATTTTAGTTCCCGTTCAGTAGTGATTTTATACTGTAATTAATTATATGAATCAGAATCAAAGGTTTTTCCAGTATTACTGTGTCAAGAATCAACATGGATGCCTGTGGAGAGGTGTTAAATCTCTGCCATTAGAATTACTGTATCGGAATGGGATATAAAAATCTATAGTGAAATAGGCAACTCAGGTGCTTCTGATACACATTGTCTAGAGACTTCCAGTATGTAATTGTTGTATACTTTCTCTAACTCTGATAGTTATTGTAACTCTAATGATTCCTTTAGAGCTTATTACCTAGAGAAACATTACTGTAAAAGCCGTAATATGAATATTTCTAACAGGTAAGCTTATATTTAGGAAGATCATTTGTTGGACTTGTGAGAAAAGTATATGGCATGGGCTGGGACTTTGAAGATGTCTGAGATAAGCTAATACATAGTTTTGCACACAGACAAATGATATTGTTCTTTCCCCTGGATTTTTAAATTTAGTGTCAGTTCCAGAGTTTCTCTCTGCTACCATGTTACATTTATGTAACTGTTCACTCCATGTATATTGCATTAGAGGATAAAAGGAAGTTTTTGACAAATTGAAATTCACTTTATGAGTTTTCATCTACTTAATAATTGTTTTCTATTAGCCTTTCCCTCAAGAGCATTTCACTTGAAAAGCAAATGTGCTTTGCTGGTTAAGTTCACATCTCTTAGCTTTAATTTTCCAAATTGTATCAGTCCTGATGCGGAGTCACTGGAGTTATTATGCACTTATTTATTTCTTCCTGTGGAAACTAGAGGTGTGCATTCCAGGAAAGGAAATTTCCATCATTGAACAAGAATGGGTAATTTTAAATATCTTATACCATATACAGAGAAATAATCATATAGTATAAGTTTAATATGGTGTTAACCATCACATTTCACATATAGAGCTTATATTATTGAATTTATAATGCATCTCAGCTAATTATTGAATTTGCACTGTAATTACTAAGAGAAATTTTGACTAACACTTGCCTTTGAAAATACATCTACTAATAAACAATTTAATTTAATTTCTTTTTTCTGCCTTAGTCATACTTTGGATGTACTGATGGTCAATATTTTCAAAGAAGAGGCTACTTTAGGTATTGAAAACTTAGCTTCTGCACTGTTAAAAATTGACTGTTATAAAGTGAGCTAATAACATTTCTCTCATCCTCTGCTTTATAAAATAACAAACCATAACAAACAGATTATAGGTGAGGCCTTTAAGCTTTTGATTCTGAGCAATCAGAAGGCTCTGGATAAAACTCATGAAAGATACAGCAATATTATTTTGATGTGAATGATTGAGTTCATTTTGATCTCATTTCGTTCCTAAGTTCGATGAACCTTCACAGAAAGCAACTTGATTCATTATTTCCACCTTATGTCTTGCATGTTTTGTGTCCATAGTATAGTTTTCCCAGTGCATTCCCCTAATACAGACAGACTTCCTGACCTCCTCAAACTATCTAAAATTTACTATTTCACATATTCAAGTATATTTACATTTGCATAGTACAAATTATTCTTATTGGAAAATAAGGAGTTTGCTTTATCGTGTAGTTTATTCAGTACTTGTCAGGTTTCTTTACTGGAAATTTTCTTCCTTTCCAAACTGTGCTCTTAAAAAGTAATCACTATACTATTCCACACTAAAGGTGTATCCATCTATGTTAGTTTCCTACTGTAACCAATTACCATATATGCCATAGCTTAAAACAATAGAAAATTATTCTCTCAGTTCAGAAGTTTGAAAGTTTGAAATCTAGATGATAGGGTGGAGGTGGGGTGTCATGCTTCCCTCTGAAAGCTTTAGGGGAGAATTCTTTTTGTACCTTAATGCTCCAGGCATTTCTTGGCTTGTGGTAGTGTAGTACCAATCTCTACAGCAATCTTTATAGAGCCTTTCCACCATCTTTTCTCATCTTCTCTTCTTAGAAGGGCCTCATTGAATTTAGGGTCCACTTGGGACACCTAAGATCATCTCATCTTATAATCTTTAATATAGTTACATTTGCAATGAAGTTTTTTTA
Source organism: Galemys pyrenaicus (assembly GCA_019455555.1). Classification (NCBI taxonomy): domain Eukaryota; kingdom Metazoa; phylum Chordata; class Mammalia; order Eulipotyphla; family Talpidae; genus Galemys; species Galemys pyrenaicus. The sequence goes on along the minus strand of JAGFMF010011464.1, from coordinate 8,420,201 downwards.
TTTTTTTAAAAAGATTTATTTATCTAGGCTTACAAGAACTGAAGTACAGGCCAGAGGTGTGGGGGTTGAGAGTATTCACCAGAAAGAGTGGGGAGAAGAACAGGCAGATAGACTGAAATACACTGCTGAGGAGAGCAGCTGACGAGGCAGGAGAGGTCTGCTGGGCCATGTGGGTCACCTCCCTGCCCGGGGATCGAACTCATGCTGCAGTGGCTGCAGATACTTCATAGGGTGGTGCTTAACCCCTTGTACCACCAGGGAGGCCCTTGAGATGGTATTTTATCCCCAAATAAGTTCACACCAACAGAGTCCATCTTTTGACAAACCACTGTTCAAATTATTAAGTCTTCCTTGAAGATAGGATATTTATATAAATTATTTCAAGATAAATTTCTTTCTTCTCCCCATTGAAATATTTTCTCAATCATTTATATCAACACAGACTCATGGGCATTGATTTTATATTTTAAGTTATAATTAAATACTTGTTTATTGTATTGCTCCAATTGTTCCATTTTGGTCACTGGAAGTTGACAGCAGTATTGCTTGTTAATAGCTGCATTTATGTAGAATTTTGGGGGGGTTCTCTTCTGGGAGGGAGAGAGAGCACTTCCTTACCTTCTGGTACTGCAAGATGCTTGAGGCTTATCTTGTGTTACTTCCTGCCCCAGCCCTAAAATCAGCCAGCCTTCAAGGAGACTTTGTTCTCTTCAGTGAGAATGGTATTAGAAACTGAGCTGTGAGTTGTCCATCTTACCTTCTCAGCTACTAGAGCAAAGAAAGGGTATGCATAGCTCACTCCTGTGTGCACACCTTTATATAAATATATCTGTATGTAACTCTTTGTAGTCTAAGCTAAACATAATTCATACTAACATCTCCAATATAACGTGGATCATCCTAGTCTCTCTGCTTATCTTTAAATTACCACTCCACAGTGAGAAACTTGGCTTCTGACTTCTGCCATTCACTTATTTAATTATTTATTTTCAGTAGACACATATAGCAACATCTGTTGTATCAGTCATTGCCAAAATGGGAAATAATTTTATCAACTAGAGTTCACAGTTTATGTGGAGTTTCTTGTGCCTCAAGAGTCACAAACCACTCACTTCAAAGTTCCTAAGGTCAGCACCATTTCCTACAACCCTTATCACTGCAATTGTTTCATCCATGTGGTTACTGATACAAGGACACTGTATGAAGTCATTATAACTGTCACAGAGATTTCTTAGCCACCCACCTCTTTGGTGAAATGGGGGCTATACCTGGAGGTGTGCTATTTTCCTTCTGTTGTCTAGTTGAGGTAAGGCTCTAAATGTGCATTTGTCCCTGAAGAGTAAGACTTCACTATGGAGAATTCTTAGAAAGGTTTAAATGATTATTAATTTCTCCTCCTACCAGAAACAGGAGATGATTTTTCTTGACTGTTCACCATAGGAATCTCATTTGCCAATGTAAAAATCCAAAAAAGTGTGGGTACCCTTCATGATTGTGTCCTTAGAAATTTCTCACTTTCAAGCTAACCTACATTCAGCTTCCAAAACGTGTCAAAATAACTATGTAAGTATTCCTGCAGGGATAGCTCTACCATCTTTTGTTTTAGATAAACAGTTCTTGACTGTTTCTTGGTATTCACCTCCATATTTTAGGGCAAGGATTTGCCCTGTGAAACCATTTCACACATGGATATAAGAAAAGGCATTGAATTTAAGTTTGCCAAGCAATTTTCTTGTTGTTGTAAATATGGTGGTAATGACCTCTAAGTTCTTTCTCCATTTCAGATTTCCTTTCTCCTTCCCCTGCTCTTCTCTGACATAAATCTGTGCATCTGGGAGAAGTGGTATGTGTTATCTTACGATGGATGGGTAGAAAGGTGCCCTTCTCATAAGTTCACAGGTTGATGTCGATGGCTAGTTAGCTGGTGATCTTTTCTCTCTTGACTCATAGTCTTCTCTGATGATCCAGTCTCACCTTAATTAATCTTGCTGAAACTGAAGACCCCCACAGTTATGAGTATGCAGTCCATTAATCTGCTACCTTTTTAAAAAAACAGTTTATTTATTTATGCATACAAGAAGTGGGGCACAGGACAGAAGTGTGGGGGGGAATGAGAGGATTCACCAGAGACAGAGTGGGGAGCAGAACAGGCAGACTGACTGAAATGCATTGCTGAGGGGGGCAGTGAGAGAGACAGGCGAGGTCTGCTATGCCATGTGGGTCACCTCCCTGGCCAGGGATCGAACTTGTGTTGCTGTGGTTGTGGATGCTTCACAGTGCAGTGCTTAACCCCTTGCACCACCAGGGAGGCCCCCAGCTTGTGACTACGTTTTATGTGGCTCCTCACTAGGGCAGGGCCATCTGAGAACAAGTGTCTCAGAATCCCAGTCAGTGGGCTAAACACATGGCTGTCTTTGACTTTGCTTTCCATGTATTTCCTTCCTCTGAACTTTTAGGTTAAAGGGAAAGAAACTTGAACAGCCTCATCTTTCTCTCAGTCTGAACTTTATCTTTTAAGTCTCAATAACCACTCGCCCAAGAAGAATTAGCTGTCCTCTTGCTAATTCTCTTTTCCTGTAACTCCACTCTCTAACATGAATTCTGCCTTCCTATAGGATAGTCATCCCTTTTCTTTTTTATAAATTATAATGGCAGACACACCATGTAGAAACATGACTGAATGGAAGGAATAAAACACATTAGTTTAATATTATCAATGGTTTCTCATCTTTGTAGCAAATAAAATAGGTGTATTGTTATTTAAGGATTCTCAAAGATTGGGATAATGTAGTTTCAAATCATTTGGAAATTTTGATCATTATAAAAATGTGGGATTTTGTTATTTGATACTCTAAAGATAATTGCTAATCACAGTTATATATAATAATATTATTACTGTAATTTAGGGGTATGTATTATGTGTATTTGGGCATTGAATAAGAAACTTCAACAAAAAAACTATCATCTACTTTTCTAAATATTCTTAAATTGGCTAATTTAATTACGGAGGAAAAGGAAACTAGTAAATATTAGAGTTGATTTAATATGTTTTAGCCTATTATTAATTATAAAATTTTGTTTTCCCTCAGAGTATTAATGATGGGTAGAGTACTATAGTTACTTTCTCCCCTTGGAGAAATATACCTTAAGTATCTCCGGGTTATCACAGAATAACTCTAGGAGGGAGGAAAGATCATAGACAGTTGAAACAGAAAATTCATAGTAAATTATCATTTGATTTCTCCAAAAAGAATCAAAGGAGGGGGCCTCCCTGGTGACGCAGTGGGTTAAGCAAAGCACTATGAAACAAACTGCAGCCACTGCAGAATGAGTTCGATCCCTGCCGCAGGCCAGGGAGGTGACCTCTGCCGTGGTGTGGCAGACCTCTCCTGCCTCGCCTGCTGCTCCCCTCAGCAGTGTTTCAGTCAGTCTGCCTATTCTACTCTCTACTCTGTCTGGTGAATCCTCTCACCTCCCTGGACTCTGGCCTGTACCCCAGCTCTTATATGCATAAATAAATAAATCTTTAAAAAAATAAAAGAATCAAAGGAATGGTATGTTATTTTGGGAATGTTGTGAATCTTCCTTTTTTTTTTGCAAGTCGGCTGGTTTTTAATAACAAATATTCAAATGACCGAACTCCTCAGGACTAAAGTTTTAATGAACATTTCAGCAAAAGTTTACTGCGTTGCTATCATAGGCAAGGCTATTGAGTAGTTTATGGAGATAAACCATTAATTAAGATTAGTACTGAAAAGACCAATGTACTGGAAATCTTTCAGTTTAGGTAGAAAGACAGCATTAAAAGAGGAATTTCAAAATGGACTATAGGTGCTGATGAAACCACAGAGAATTATCACTTAGGTCAGCTTTGAGATTGAAAATGGCTTTTGGAATGCTTTTTGTACCTGAATCTTGAATATCCAAGCAGAACATATCTAGGGGGAAAATATTCCAAGCAGTATGAGTGGCCAGATAGATGAGGCTATTTGAATAGAGAGAACATTTTAAGCAAATTATTGTGCAAGAATAAGAAATAGTGCAGAGTTTAGGCTGGAGGGGGAAGTGGGAGCGGGGTCATGGAGTGGCTCTCAGGCCAGTAAAGTAACCCCATGAGGATTTTTAAGCAAGGCTGAGATATTGACTAGTTTTCTGTTTTGAATAAAATACTCTGATATCAAGATAGAGAACAAGGAAAGCGGATAGAGCAAGACAACAGACAAGCAATGCAGAGAAGAATAGCACAGCAACTTAGGAAAGAGAAGATGAGAATTTGATCTGTCATAGCAGAAATAATAGGAAATGGGTTTGGGAGATGTTTAAGAGATTGAGTAAACAGAATTTGGGAATGTCCTTCAAGAGCGTGTGGAGGGAGAGGATAGTAGGGAGAGGATGAATAAATGCCAGAATTGTTTTCAATATTGCATGGAAAATAGCACTCATATCCAAGTTATCAAAGAAAGGAGAATTCATTTAGAGGAATAGTGTGAAATTCAGTTTGATAGATATTGCCTTTGGTGTGCTCATGAAACAGCAAATCTGTAATTGTAAAAAGGCAATTGAATATTCTGAGACTTTGGAAGAAATGTAGACTGAAGATAAATATTAAGTGTCATCAGGTTATAAATGATTGTTGTTGCTGTTAGAATTAATGAGACTTTTCCAGGATATTGTATGGAGAAAACAAAACCAATGGCCTGAGGACAGAACTCTGGGAGTCCCTATATAGAGGAAGCAGTGAACACAGTCACTCCTACTGTGACTGAGAGGTAATGTCTTAGTGAGAAAAGCAGTTAGAAAAAATATAATGGGAGGCAAGTATCCTATGTAACTGAAAATAAAAGTACAAATCAGGATCTACGGATACTCTACTTACTTAGAATCATGAACTTGAAGCATTTTCCAAAGCATTTTGTAATGCTTAATAAACTATTTATTGTTAAGCATTTAATAATAAATATATTAAATGAGTGAAAAATCTACTATATTAAAAAAAAAACTACAATTCAAAAAAATATATTTTTTAGCTGTTGGGCCAGGGGATACAATGCAAGTCTCAGGAATTAATTAAAAATGAGACCTGAACACAGTAAATTCTGAAAAAGCTTCCCAGAAAAATTGAAAAAAAAAAAAAGAAAAAGAAAGACAAGAGTAATAGCAGAAGTGCAGCACAAAATGAAGAGGTTTTGTTTTTGTTTCCTTTTCTTTGTCTTTTTTAAAGAAAAGAGAATTTAGCATCTTTAGGCCTTCAGCAAGGGGAGAGAGATGTTGAAACTACATGGAAATTAGGATCCATTGGAAGGACAAAGAGAGAAGTGTTATAGAAGTGGGTTGAAAATACTGGACTTTGAAGAGACTAGATTAGATAGGAAGAAATTAGGAGAGCTGCCTGCTGTCTGAAGAGAAAACAATTCATTCAGTCTTGGAAAAAATGTAAGGGGTTTGGCATTAAATGCATATGTAAATTTTTATAAATCTTTCTAGGCAAGGATCGCCTATAAGCCATTTAATTAGAAGTACTCATTGAATCAATGCTTCATAGCTCTGAGGCTTTGTATTCTTGAAGATACTCAGAATTAAAGCCTTTTAGCTGGATTGTCAGGCTGACATATAAACACAAGCAGTCATAATATTGACTTCCCCTCTGTTTAACCTGCCCAACCGTTTTAGAGAAGGAAGAAATGTGCATTATACCGCAAAGCTCTCTTTGTCCATCATCCTCTGGCTTGTACTTACCATCGGTCTGCCTTTCTTTCTTGCCACTAGAGGCAGTGTGTGCTGTAGCGAGGAGAGCTTTGGAGCCCCAAGACTGCTTGTAGCTTACCCTTTTTTATTCAGTAGCTGAGTGGATGTCCTTGGGAAAAATTACGTCATGCCTCTGGTTCTCAGTGTGTTATCATTTATAAAATACAGCTCCCAACCCTGCCACAAATGTTTCTTTCAAAACTCAAATTCTGAATGTCTTAGAACCTGGATTCCTAGTTCTTAACACAGTACTATATACACACACACACAAGGTAAATATTGATCAATTGGTTGAATGAACAAATCAATGAGTGAACGAATTTCTACAACTGTTAGTATTTTATAATTATAAGAGAAAATCTTAATGATTTCTTTTGAAGGTGTTTAAAGAGTATTTCCAGGATCCTGATATCCCCCTTTTCCTAACACAATGACATACAGTAACTTTTTTAAATATGGTAACTTTATGTTGACACATAATGAAAAATAATATTGATTCTTACTACATTTTTGGTGCATTCACTAGCAGAGTAGCTAATGAATAATAATATGTAGAGAAGAAAAACAAAACAGAGAGCTTGCAAGTGTAACCCTGAATAACAAAGAATTGACCGTGTGTTTGTTTCCTTTTCTGTGTAATTTGTCTCTTCAGGGTTTCCTTCCTAGCCTACTGGTTAGACTAAAACAACATACAGAAAGATTGAGGGATATTCCCTGTTTTCTATGAAAAAATTCCCAAACATTATAAGACAGGAATTGTAGGGGCCTCCCTGATGGTGCAGGGCTAAGTCCTCGCTGTTGTGGTGCCACCTGAGTCCTGAGTTCAGCCCATCCAGGGAGGTGACCCACATATAGCGCAGCAGACTCTCTTACCTCCCTGCTGCTCCTCCGCCTGTTCTGCTCCCACTCTGCCTCACCCCCCACACCTCTGGCCTACACCCTAGTTCTTGTATCCATAAACAAAAATAAATCTTTGAACAAAACAAAACAGCAATTGTAAAGACATCTGATTTAAAAATAGCTTGGTTCAAAGCTCCTCTTCTGGGTTATAAAATAAATGAGTGGGGGAGGATAATGTGTGCACTAGCCCTTGTTAAAACCAGATTTTTTTTTTAAGTTTTAGCCTGTGTTTCCATGGTTACATCTGATTTACTTATAAACTCTTTGTGTATGGAGACACTTCTGTTACTGAGTGGTGGTCACTGTGTTTTTCAATCTGAGTGGGAAGGATGTGATATTACTCTTAGTGGCCTTGTCTGCTCTGGTTGGTTGGCAACATTGGCCATTCTCCACTTCCCCGGGTGTGGACATACAAGGGAAAAGTAGATAGAACTGGAAGACTGAACTTTACTAGAAGAAGTTGGGTGGGATTGTCACCATGTCTTACTCCCCACCCCTACCTCCCACCCCTTACCCCTCACCCCCATCCCCCACCCCCACCCTCCACCCCCACCCCCACCCTC